>JAPYYT010000483.1:0-48615 GCA_030522565.1 Ceratosolen corneri
AGCGAGGGAGTGAGTGAGCGAGGGAGTGATTGAGTGAGGGAGCGAGAGAGAGTGAGTGAGAGAGCGAGCGAGCAAGAGCAAGAGAGTAAGAGAGAGAGAGAGAGAGAGAGGCGCCAAGGCCGAGTGCGCGGCTGCAAAAGCGCGAGGCGCGAGACGCAGGCAATAGGAGATCCGGCAGATCGCGGGACTGATTCGGAAGGTTGATGTTTTGCCGCTAGCGGTGCAACCCACCCTTTCAACACTTTGTCGACTTGGTTGACGGCTTCACTACAGATAAACCCTCGAAACTAACGGACACAAGCTACTTGTCACTCGTGGATCAGCGATAATCTCACGTAAACGCGTTTCACCGTAAGCTGGCAACGGCCATCACAAACTTGTCATTGCTGCCATTGGCACAGCTCATAAAGTTCCCGGAACGGCAAACAGCTGCGTAAAGTCTGTTCGCGAATCTTATTGTCACTAGCCTCTTAGTCACTATACATTACATGCTACACACACACACACGCGCGGCACACTATACCACTGCCACTAACCCCACCACCAACACCACCACTCGCGCCACTGCTGCTGCTGCTGCTGCTGCTGCTGCTGCTACTCTTACCACTACCACCACTGCTTCTATTACTACCACCACCACCACTACTACTACCACCACTACTACACCACTGACATTCGTTATTCCCGGGCTGTCTAAATAACACCATAGACGTACTCATTGGACGTAGATCGAGCCTACGGTGTTTTCATTCTCGAGCTACAAGTATTTCGGACAACTGACGTTGAGTCTTTGTTTATTACTATCGCTACGTCAAAATGCCCCAAAATAAAAGATAGCATCATAATTCCACACGCATTCGATCCTGCTCAACATTCCCCATCCAAGGGACAACCATTTTTTTTTAAATCCTCCGTCTCGCTTTTTGTTTCTTACACACATCGTGCACGCGCGCATCGAACTCGCTGCATTATTCCCATTATCATAGGAACATTTAGCTCGCGCGATTTAATGAAGAATTCAAGCGCAATTCCCGTACTTGTTGCTCACCATCTATCATACATTCATTGTCGTGGCTTCTACGAACCACGCAACCATAAAATATATCCAGACAGACAACTCGCGCTGCTCATCTTCCTCGTAGGGTGACGAACGAGACTTTTAAAAAGCGCACAACTTCATTTTCACAATCCGCTAATTAAATTGGATTCATTTATTTATTTATTTATTTTTTTTTTTTCCCCTCTTAAGCAATGCAGATGTGTGCCGCCTTTCTCCTCTTCCTCGTACTTTGCAACATTTAAAAAGATTCTTCTCACCTGCCTTTTTTCTGTTTTAACTTGGAGACTTGCCTTTATTGGCAGGGATTAAAATATTTCTTACCTATTTATCCAACAATTAATCAATTAGATATTTAGCACAGAGCACAATATTCAGACTCCTGAATCTTTCATTTTCTTCTTTCACTCCATTTCCTCGTTACACTTGCTGTCGTCGCATTTATTGGCCATTATTCCTTTTCTCGGCTGCTTTCTCCTTCATACTTTATCGCTAATTCTAAAAATTTTTTTCCCTTCTATTTACAATAAAATATGACTTTATTAAGCCAAACTTTAACACCCATTTTACGTATATTTGAACTCTCTCTCTCTCTCTCTCTCTCCTTCTTTTCAAACTCATAACTTCTTGATCGAATAAACTTTTGCGCTCCGACGATGCTCTATACATTTTTATTTCCCTTCCATACCCTTTATTTATGCTAAACAAACTCTTTACTTTTTTATTGACATAAAACTATTCATTTAAACTATACACGACTCAATGCTATCAGGTATACTAATGACAGATTTGTGTTTACAATTTGTACATCTCCTCGGGCTGCTTACCTATTTCAAGTGTATTTTTTTCTTTCTTTCTTTCTTTCAATTTATAAGAAATAAACATTCGTAGTTTATAAATAAGACATAAGGCGAAAATACCGGCCGATTGTGTCGCTTTAGAGGCAAAATTGGCTGCTAAGTGGAGGCTAATTTTCATTTTCTTCTACTCAAAGATTTGTAATCCTGTTGAAATTGCGAAATTTTATTCAATACATTTATGACGCTGGACACACAGAAGTGGCTTTGTTCAAAATCGCCAATAATTTTTACCTCTCAATGTAAATAAATAAGTACTAAACACGAATGAGTTAATACAATAAATAAAGTCATTAAATTGTTTGTAATTTTATGTAATAATAAAACAAGTCTACGAAGCCATTAGTACCACACATTTCAATATTACATACATTAATTATAAAATAGAATCTTGCAACCATTTATAGCATTTGTACGATTATTAGTTCATTTTCATCTTATTAATTATTTCTTAATGTCTTATTTTTATATTGCATTATATTTATTATTAATAAAATAATCCAAGCACATGCAATTGCAGTATACAATTATTTGTAAGATTTAGATATTTTTCAAAAGCTTTTTCGTGTTTTATAAGAATTTCATCTCATTGTTTCAAAATTTACAACACTTGGCTAAACCACATTACAATTGTAATATAACTTTCGTTGTATTACGCAATTATTGAAATTGTCATATAACAGATTGTTTTCTTTTATATTATTGATTTCATTTAATAATGTCAGGATTTATTTAATAATTAACGTATAATTATTTAACCGAGCATTCGTATTTAAAGGTTTGTTTACCTTTTTCAAACACCCACACGTTTATGGTAATATTATCTAATAATCAACATCAATATTAATGGCAATTAATAATATTAAAGAAAAGAAAGAGAAAAAGAAACGATACAATTACCGATTAAAATGTAGTCAATAATATTGGAATCTATCTAATGTTGGAAAGAATTACAAATAATTGTAGTTCAGAGCTACGAAGGATCGAATTTTTAAATTAATATTCTCGACTTTTGTTTGTGTTTTATTAAGTAAAATTTAAAAACGTAGTTCAATTGATCAAACTGAGATCTGTTAATAAATACGTTATTCTTATATCATTCGTATTTAACGGCTAAAAGGAGTGTAAAGTCAGAATGAAATTCCATAAATTTTCAATTACTGACTTTTTTTATAAGCGCGTATTATAAAATATGGAGAAGAAATTGCCCGAAGAATTCTGAAATAAATGCAATTCGGACGTGGCAATTTATTTGAGGCAACAACAATATTTTACTTTACAAGCAGAACAATACTATTTGTAAATTATTTTTAATAGAGAATTTGTATTATATTAAACACGTATGTTATTATAGTTAGGTTGGTCTTGTATGTGCATTTGATCTTTTTTTTTTTGTACCGAAAGGTGCCTCGTCAATTTGAAACGAATGAAAAGAATAATCATAAAATCATGATTTAAGTCACAAACAATGTCCCTTCACTTGCATACATCAACAATTCGGTAATGCTTAACGGCCAAAGCTTACTCGAGCAATTTACAAATTTCTTCTTCAACATTATTAAACTCGCATAATAACCAACTGCCTCACCTCCACCCCATCAATCCTCTAGTAAACATTAACTATATAAAACGCTCTATCCACCCTTCTTCGCTGATATGTAAAATAGGATCGATTACAAAGCCCCACCAATGAGTTTAGCAGCCAATTCGCAAAATAGTGATATTGTGCAACGTGCAACAATATCCCTAAGCGTAGCGAATGCACGAGGGACGCGTGTGTGTGAGAGCACACACACACTTTGCGTCAAATTTTGGCGCGAATCGGCCAATGTTATGTGTACAAGCATGTACTCGGCTTCTCATTGTTATTCTAAAGCGTGTTCAGTTATTAAACCTTTCAATTAAGGGAAGCGCCAATTTAAGCTTCGAGACCAATACATCTAACAATCTACACATTAGTGCATGTTTTAAAGAAGCATATAAAAAAATATAATGGCATTTATATTGTTTAATTAAATATACGTAGTTATGTCATTGATTGCTAATGATACCTTGAAAACCAATAAAGATGAGTTTGATAATATAGACAATGCGGATGATGTTTCTTTTAAAAAGAGAAAGAAAGAAAGCATGGATTTAATGGCAAAGCCATCAAAAATTAGGAAAGTATGTGATAACGGTGTCACATTTACCAATGCAGAGAGTAAAAATGATCGAGTAATTGAGAGAAAAATAGAAGGATCTTCGGAAAAAGAATCAGCTCCAAAGTCACTTAACGATAGTTTGTCATCGAATATAGAATTGACTGTAAAAAAGAAATGTACATCGATAAGCGATGATAGTTGCAATACAGATAATGTCTTTGATTCTCAAGCAACAGATACTCTCGAAGGCTTGGATGATCTTTTTGAAGAAGAATGGTCCTACAAGAAGGATACATTAGATGACTTGGATGACTTTTTTAAAGACGAGTGGTGTTATGAAAATGAGAATATTATTGATTTTAGCGTTCCAAAAAGATGTACCATCGTTGATATTGTTTCGGACATAAGTAGTACAACTTTATCAGTTAAAAATACTAATGACGAAACATCCGCAATTGTCAAGTGTTTTGGAGTATGGTAAGATATATGTATGTGCTTGTGAAATTGCTTATTTTTATTAACAAATTTTATATCCATTATATAGGCATTATACAAAAATTGAACCGGGCGAATCAATAGTTATTAAAGCAAAGAAAGAGTCAATGAAGTCAAAGTATTGGATCGTGGACAACAATTTTGGATGGATTATTAATCAGCCGGACATACTTATTTCTGGTACATCGGTTGTTGGTGCATTATTTTGTAACAGACGTGCTATTTTTCAAGAAAAATTTAGACTGCTTGAAAATTTGCCATATTATGAAGGTGGAAATAATGCAATGCTTATTGGAAATTTGTCTCATCAGCTTCTTCAAACGGTAATTTCTTATACATTGCATTAGTAATTAAATACATTGCAAATAGTGTGATTGAAATTTTACGTTACAATTAGGCATTGGATAAGGACATAAAAGAAATGAAAAAAATTTCTGCATTACTGAATGAAATTCTGAAATCGAAAGATGCTGTTTATATGATGTACAGTGCTGGAATTTCTACGAGTGATTGTAAAAATTTAATGCGACCTGCTGTGACGCAAATATATAAATTTATACAACAGTATATAATAGGTATTTCTGTATATTATTTTTAAGCTGCGTGTATATTATATAAGTAATGATTTTTATTCTTATATTATTTGTTTATGAAAAAAGGCAATCAATCGGAAGTTACCGATGTACAAAGTTTCGATGGTAAAATTGAGAAAATCTGTGACATCGAAGAAAATGTTTGGATGCCAAATCTTGGTTTGAAAGGAAAAATTGACCTAACTGTCGAAGTCAGTAGTAAGTCCAAAAATAAATCATCACCAGGTGTAGAGCGAAGAATACTTCCTCTTGAGTTAAAAACTGGTAAAGTTTCATTTTCAAATGAACATCAAGGGCAATTAATTCTTTATGCAATGTTGATGGATATGACTGGTCGCAAAACTGATTCTGGTTTACTCTTATATCTAAAGTAAGAGAAAATATTTTAACAACATATAAATTGAAAATTTCAAACGAAGTAATAAACCTATTCACAATATTACACGCTGAACTGCATTTTTAATAAAATGTTGTATTTGTAATAATATTATTCTTATTGTGTTTGGGTCTATATGAATTAATACATTTGTAATAATAAAATTGAGCTGATTTTTCTATTAGGGAGAATATTATGCGAGAAATTATGGGAAGTGTTAATATTCGAAGAGATTTAATTACTTTAAGAAATACAGTTGCATATTATTTAACAAGGCAGCCAACAATAGTAAAAGTAAAGAATAAGGAAACCATTTTACCAATGGAATTTCCAAAGCCCATCAATCATCCCGCATGCACTCAATGCCCATATAATGTTTTATGCTGCACGTATCTTATTAAAGAAGAGGAAAAGGCCTTCGATGATAATCATCCTCTGAAAATTCTCAATAACGAGATATCAAATTATTTAACTAAGGAACATACTGAATATGTAATGAAATGGATCTCACTGTTGCAACTCGAAGAGAGCTTTAATAATCAGGATATGGTTTCGTGGAAAGATGTTTGGACTGTAAAACCAACAAAAAGGTAATTCATTTAGATTAATTAGAATTATGCTTTTAATTAAAAGGAAGATAGAAAAATTTATTATTAAATTTTGAAATATATTTTATCGTCAATTTTAGAGAGAAAAATGGTTCGTGCATTAGTAATTTAGATTTGATCTTTGTTTCTGAAAAAAATGGAAGATTTTTGCATAAATTTCAACGAATAGAAAATTATGAAAAGGCATCTACAATCAATACGTTGGATTTTAATGCACAAGACTACGTAATTATCAGCACAAATAATAGAGTAAATGTATGTTCTGGCTTTATTAATAGCGTTACTTCATCTGCTGTTTTAGTATATTGTGAAAAGTATGAGTACAATTTTCGATTGAAGCTTCGAAAGCTTTTGTAATTCTATTTAAATTAACTTATATTTTCAGAGATATAAATAAAGTTTATAAAGGTTCTGTATTTCACATAGACAAATCTTTGAGCTCGTCATTGTTGACATATAATATGTCGCAACTTGGTGGTCTTTTAAACAATCATAATATCTGTACCAAATTACGTAAAATTGTGATAGAGAGGTACTTTACGTATCAAAGATCGTAAAGATTATCAATAATTTTATAACTTACATATTTTATTAATTTATTGTAGACAGCCGGCAACATTCAATTCTGAATCGCCTGATTTAATAATGAAAGTAGGCAAAGATATTTTTAAAAAATTAAACGAACATCAAAAGCAAGCGATTTTAAAAACGTTTGCTGCAAATGATTATTTATTAATACAAGGATATCCGGGCACTGGAAAAACCGAAACTATAGTTGCGATTGTTGAATTGTTTGTAAGATTAAACAAATCAGTATTAATCACTGCGCATACGAATAACGCCGTTGATAATATATTGTTGAAATTACTGGAACGTAAGATTGATTTTGTACGCTTTGGATCAAGTACTAAAGTAAATCCAGCTTTGATTCACATGCTGGATGACAACGTAACTGAAGCTTGCGATTCGCCAGAAAATTTGCATGATGTTTATTGCAGCAAAGTAAGTTTTAAGTTCTTCTAACAATTTCTTAATTATGCATAATTTTGCAATTATTTTCACGTGTTTCCCTGTAAGTTAAAATAAATGTAAACTGTTCTTCATGTAGTCTATCGATTCAAAAATGATAAATAATAAATGGTGTATTAGAACGATTGCACATATCGAGTTGGTGATTCTCAAATTACTGTTTGGTCAATTATAAAATGTTCGTTTATATTTCATTAGCAATTTTTGAATTGGTTTAAACGATTAGTATCATCATTAAAAATAAAGTCCCAATCAAATCATTTTTCATCAATTTTTAAGATATAAAAATGAAGTTGATAATTTCTTTTATTTTACAATTTTAACGATACTTCCATGCAGATTAGAAAAAGAAATGTTTGATATATCACACTTTATGTTTACAATTGAATCACATAAGTATGAATTTTTTTTCTATCAATAAGTTATAAATGTTATTAATATTAAAATGAAAAACAACAATAAGATATTGTTTACAAATATTTTTAGAAAGTTATTGGTTTAACTTGCTACGGTTCAACTCATCCACATCTGTCGAAGCGTATGTTTGACATTTGCATCGTTGATGAAAGTACCCAAGTTTTGCAACCAACCATTTTAGGACCTTTATATTGCGCTTCAAAATTTATTCTCGTTGGAGATCCAGAACAACTACCTCCAATTGCTAAAAATCTTACAGCAAGGTTTTTCAAATTACTATTTCTTGTTATTCCATGAGTTTAGTTATGTAATGCGTCTTGTCTAATTCAAACAGAATTCGTTATTTTTCATTAATACGTTGAATTGGAATTATAAATAAGCGATGCAACAATTTTGCCATTAATTTTCTTTTTTTTTTTTATATAAATGTTGGATTTTTTTAAGTAAATCGCTATTCTTTCTGTGTCTCTTATAATTATATAACTTTATGAAACCAATAGTTGATTGAAAAATGAAAGAAATATCTTGTTTTGTTGTTGTGCTAAATATTTTTGTTGATTTTTAGAAAATTGGGGGTAAATGAATCATTATTCTTTCGATTAAATTCAGAAAACAATACAGTGTCATTGACGTTGCAATACAGAATGAATAAATTTATTATGAATACTGCAAATAAGCTAACATATAACAATCAATTACAAATAGGAAATGAATTAATCGGAAATGCTACATTACCCATAACTAATAAAGCAGTGAGTCATTTTTATTAAAAGTTAGATGTAAATTATTTGTATTTTTTAGTTACGTATACAGAAAGTGCTTATCTGATTATTAAAATAGGAGCTTAAATCTTGTGAAAGATGGGTGAGAAAAGCTTTATCGCTAGAGCTGAAAAATTCGACAATGTTCTTGAATACATCAGCTACATACAACCTCACCGTTGACCAAAAACTTACAGAAATAAAGGGAGTATGTAATTATTGGGAGGCTGCCATTATCAAACGACTAACTAATGCTCTTACGAACGTAAAATATCAAATCACATTCTACAGTATTCAAATATATAAATAACGTTTATAAAAAGTAATTAACATAATGGCACATTACTCTTACAGCTTGGCATTGATAATAAAACAATTGGGATAATTGCACCTTATAGGGCTCAAGTACGTTTATTACGAGCAGTAATTTTAAATGATATTGAAGTCAATACTGTCGATCAATATCAAGGTTGTGCTAAAAGTGTCATAATTTATAGTTGCACAAGAAGCATACCTACGGATGTCGAAATTCCAGTAAGACTAATAATATTACTTCTTAATTTCTTCTAAAATTAGTTTAATAAATTTATGCTTGTTACCAACAAAATTACAATTACTTTCGATTATTAAGAACGTTCAATGAAACTTGTTACATCAAAAATATATTTAGAAAACAATTTATTCCCAGTACCTTTGATAGTATTGGTAAACATTTTAATTGTGTCTTTCATACAATTGATATTTTAATAGGAATATGATATTTTGGAAGATCATCAACGTCTAACCGTGGCTGTGACTCGCGCCAAACACAAACTTATTATCATTGGAGATTTGAACACTTTACAACGATTTACTCCATTTAATAAGTTATTTGCGGCGTTAAGAAAATATGAACAAATTTGTGATTTACAAGATGGCAAGGACAATTTCTGTTTCAATGACTTAATCAAGCTACTACATTAGATCATTAAAAATAATATACAGATTTTTTAAATAATTTAAAAATATTTTTTTTTACACGTTTTATAATTTAATGTCTCGTGACCAAATAAATTTTTATATATATTTTTTTTAATTTTGTACTGATTCTATTTTGCGAATTAAAACGTATTTCTATCAGATTTAAAGTACAATTTTTTCTGCAAAATCTTTATTTTAACGATTTTTAAAAGTACAATAATGTTATATATTTTCATACCTAAATCAAACTTATTTTATGCTTATCAACATCAATTCTTCTAGCAGTTCATTTCACACAAAAAGAAAGCTGTAAGCTGGGTTATCGTGCTAAACTGAATGCAAATAAAAATGTAAAATTTTCGCTTCTCCTTCTAAATTGACAGCTATGCATTATTATTTGAATTTGCATTTGCTGTTAATTTATCATTTCAAGAATATAAATATTAAAAGTCAAGCACATAAATAGGTCAATAAAAGTTAATTATAGCACAGCTTTATCAACGAAAAATGTACTCTCTTCCTAATGGAGTCAGCATATACCCCAGCTTATGATACACAGTGGTTTATTACAACATAGGTTAAACCCTAGAAGTTTGCTTTCTTCGTATAAATAGTACAATTTGCATGTAATCATCTTCATCATTAAAGTCAAATGATACTGTACAAAGTGTCCTCAGCCTGATTCCACTTCTAATAAAGAAGCTCATTGTTTATAAATCTGAAGAAAGGTGGCAGGCATCTTGGTGCAAATAAAATTAAACACGGTTAATCAGCCGAAGACGATTCTCGCCTTTTCTCGGCATATTTCTTTGTGTATTCTTCGGCATTTTTTAAGAACTTCCTTCGATCCCTTTGGAATTCTTCGGCAAGGTCAGCTCTTAGTGGATGCTCTGGTTCTGGATCATTAACTAATGCAATTAAAGCCTGTATCACTGTAAATTTAATATATTTCTTTATTCTATTTTGCATAAATAACATTAAATTATATTTATTTGAATTAGTTTTAATGCGATCTTAGTACAATTATACTTTTAAAAGTAAATTATTTTAATACATAATATATAATAACTTTAAAATGTTACTACTAATTTGTGAGAAAAAAATCTTATTTCTAATAAAAATAAACTTTTAAAATGAAGTTGACAACATACTTTATATAAATAAATATAAATAACTCTTACTCTTATCTATATTGATTTTTTTTGCGTATAAAATATATTCATATTTCTCATTTTAATAACTTAGTTTTATATTACTATTATTCTAAATATTGATTATAAATTACATAAATTTCCTATTATTCAACTTAAAAATTAATCATTAAATTTGCAATAATACAATTGAATAAAATTTTTATGAATGTGCTTTATTGATATGTTATACAGTAACATTTAATATTATTTTTAACAATTTACAATTTAAATATTCAACTTATATATTTATCATAACTTTAACAACAGATTATAAATAAATAATCGATCTAATAGACTTTACATTCTTATTACTCAAAATTGGATTACTGTAATCATACAAGGAAATAACAAAATTATAAACATTATTAAAAACATTAATAACAAATCAGATAATGTTAATAGTAAAAACATTGTAGAAATGTATGCACGAGTTCAAAATTTAAATAGTTTTGAAAAAATAATATTAATGTTCTTATTTAAAATAAAATAGGTCTGAATTATTAATAAAAAAATATTTAATTTATCAACGTTGTAAAACATAACATTTGATAAATTTTTATATCATTAAAAATACTATTTTATACTATATTATACACATATATATATATATATCTACGCATGCATGCATGCATGTATGCATGTATGTGTGTATACGTATATATATATCTCGCTTGTCAATATTATTTTAACACTTCTTTATTTTTATAAATTGATTTGTTAAAATTTAAGGATAAATTTCACTGATATGTACAATATAGCTCATTAAACGAGTGAAAGTAAGGTTAAAATTTTCTTTCCACAAATGATCGAAAACATTTTAAAAGATTAACCTTGAGCTGTTTTTGTGGCTGGTTTCCAGTTTTCTGCATTGATAATAGGTAAGCATACTTGTCCCTTTTCATCGACGTTAGGGTGATATATTTTAGTCTTGAAATTTATTCTTGGTGGTTTAAAGGGATATTCGGCAGGAAAATTTATTTCAATTCTAAAAGCTCCTTTGTTGTACGGTGGATTATCCTACAAAGAGTAGGTTAAACATTCATGAAACTCGTTATGTGACTCGCAATCTAGTAAACCATCCTCACACGGGATGGAATACAAGAAGCGATAGTTTTTTATTTACCGGTAATAATAAACCTTGCCAAGTCAAAATATTCGATTCGTCCACCTGTATATTTGTGAAATTCTTCATCGCGGATGCTCGTAGATCACCCAGCTCCTGTGAAAAATAATAAAAAAATACAGGCCCCGAGATTAAAATAATCGTAGGTCACGCGAAAGTATGCGAACAGTCCAAAAAAGGATAAATTCCTCGACACCGTCCAGAAATGTACACAACAAGTACGAACGAGCGAATGAAAAGGAATAAAAGGAAGAAAAAGAGATGAGTAACATTAAAAAAATTATTCCCTCCGCGCCAACAGATAACCTCCTGTGAATTTAATTCGAGGTATCTTTTGCCCAATGTTCAAATTACCTTTTGCAACCTTCTCGTAGCTGCCATTTTGGAAAATACTAAATTTTATACGAGATATTATCGGAACTTTACGAAGCGCGAAATTAAAGGGAAAGACAAGTACGAGAAACCGCACACAGGCGCCGCCGTTAACGCGACTCTATGCGAGCAGCCAGAAAACGAGAATCCCGAGATGTTGCACAGTGAGCATGCAACGAGTGCTCTATGGTTCTCCACTCTCGGTCGCAGGAGTGACCGACGGTAAGTTCACCACTGTGGCATGACTGCATTGACAGCTGAAACGTTGGCTACTCTGTCGCCGGAGCTATATTGCCAACTAACTCGGCTGGTAAAGGCACATGACACATCGATTTTCCATGCTAACTCAACTCGCTAAACCAATTTCCCCATAATACTTATCATTATCCGTAAATAAATTGTAAGTACTATACATTATATAATATAAAGAGACTTATCGATTGAAACTTAAACCCGGTCATCATTCTTAAATCCCCGGCCTCAATGCCTGACCTGACAATGCCACTACTGTACTGTATTAACTAACAATTTCACTCCTGATCAAAGTACACACCCAATGACCAGAAAATTCTTACAAAATGCTTAACGACACGTCCAGATTCCAAGCCAATATAACCAATAATTTATACTTAATTAATTTGGCCGAATACGTTTTTTAAAAGATCAAATGTACTTTTCAATGCATGCTCGTAAATAAATCAGCTGCTCGTTTTGAGTGAATTGTTTATTGCACAAATTTAATTACGAAAAGACAATTCACGAGGAACGAGGAACTCGATTTGCCTACGATATGATGAATTATCGCGCAGTACGTTAACACTAATTATTTATATATATTTACCGGCATCGCAACAACAACGTTATAGATCTGCATTTACTTCATGTGCATTCTTCTAAATTTCGTTGAAAATATTATTCAATGAAAATATTATTCAGTGAATTTTCTGGCTTATATAATATAACGTTGAAATTTGAGCATTTAGAGGATAATGTGGTGTAGGCATTTTTGTAATATATATATCTATATATATGCGCGTGCGTGTGCGTGCGTGCGTACGTGTGGCTATATATATATATATATATATTCGTGTGCATATGCAATCTAATATAGTATAGTATACGCAAAATTAACTTTCACCATATAACTAATTAATCGCATTAATATATAATGTCATATTTAAATCCATCTCTAATATATAAATATACTTGTCTGGAGATTAATATTAAACTTATATTAAAAGTAAAGAAAATTTAAACAAAAAAGTTAAGAAAGGTGAGCACCTCTCGATTTTTTCATCTTGAGGAAAATAAATTGAATAAATAGAATTAATACTGGATATTGAAGAAGAATTAGTGAAAAAAAAGAAAAAAAAAGGATTGCAATAAAGTGGATGGGAATAACACGAGAGGATAGACAAGAAAGAGACGTTAAATGATCCTTTATATTTCTTTTTCTTAACAAATAATAAATTCGAAAAGTTATGACGATCTATTCTATCTTTCTTTATATTATAATAGTAGCTGCTATATAACATAGCTCACCAATTGTATTCTGATAAGGATATATAATATATGTCTATGGTACCTTTACTCCATCCGTTGAACTTATTTTTATCCGCTATTCTTGAGCCAAAATATTCTTCGGTCAAGGCGAATTCTCAAAGTTCTGAATGTACGAATAATACAAAGAAATGAATTGCCCATACTCTTGATTTATTTAAAAAATTGTAACTATTATTTTTTATTGGTTTCATTGTGTATACTTTCCAAGTATACAGAGGCATTATAATCTTTTTCCAATAATTATAAAAACCATGCTCATGGCTTTATTATTAATTCATATCTATTTACTTAAAAGAACGATTTGAAAATTATTAATAACTTTATTAATTTCTATTATCTGTTGTGTTAGAATAATATATTCCACCATTTATTTGAATGTTGTTTTTCTAGGTTATTCAATGCAATGTTAATTTACATATTCTTTCAATAAATATTCTCGGTACGCCATAGATTTCTTGTACAACTAATATACAGGTATAGAAATATATCGTGACAATTATATGCTATACGATTGAAACAAGATTTTTGTAGTTTAAAAATTTAGCTCAAGTTCTTCAACCATTAATTTTTCAACTTACTAAAAATTATTTCCAATTTTGTAACTAAAGCAAAAAACTACGTGTTACAAATGTCTATCCTCAAGTTTGAAAACATAATGAGGTTATTCCGATACAATAAAGTTTACAGATGCAAACATTTACGGTAAAGTAACATAAGTTATAAATACACAAAAGTTAACCTCAATAGTTGATTACCTTTTCTTCGAATTACAAAATTAAAATAAAAAATTAAACTAGTAAAGATCAGGGAAAACATGAAAAAATATATAAAACAAACTGTAGTATTCATTACTGCAGTATTTGCTATATATATATCTAAGGGATCTTATGGATCAACACATATTGATAAAAGCAGTTGATGTTTCATACATATTGTACCCAAAAACCCATCGACTAAAACTAACGATTACAATAAAATTCCACTCGTGTAATTAATGAGTCGTATTATATAATATAGCCTCGATGCTGCCGAAAAATCATTAGTACAACAAACATTGAAAGACTAGACAATCATCAAAAAATAATTATAATTAATTAAAAACGTCTCGGTAGAATTTTTTTTTAATTTCAAAAATTATTCATATAAATTCTTCTAAAACATTTACTCGAACAACCGAGGACTAATAATGATTAAACAAAATACATAAGCTAATAATCATAGCCTCTAATAGGTTAATTAATATGTGTAAGAAAGTACAAGTCATTATAAACTGATGACAAAATAATTATTTTGTATCACGAAAGTTAAGAAATTGGATTCGTAAAAGGAAATTGGTAAATTTTAACATCACTACAAAAAAAAAAAAAATTAAAATAAGCACAAGCTATGGGATCTAATATAAATAAACTCTACTTCGAAAATAAATTCTATCTCCCAGACAGCCAACCAAGATCTTCTTACTCTCTGCAATAATCTGACTTCTTTCCAAAGGCATTGATATTACCATCGAAACATTTCTGAGAATTTGTCATTTTCCAATGGCGGATAGACAACAATGCTTTATTGCTTAAAAAGCAAGAAATATTCATAAAAGATTAATATAATTTACAATTACAGCCTTATATTTTCATTTCAGTTTATTGAAAAATAACTGTTTGGCTCATTGAATTTTACATGTAAAGCCAACATTATTGTTTAAATAATTGTTAAAAATGAGAGGTATTGTATAATAATAATTATCAGAAACACGTTAAAGCATTATAAAACATAATTATTACATTTTTACTCTGACTTTCAAAATCTTCATAACCTCAAAAATCAAAGCATTTAATATGCTATAATTTATCCTCGCGACAAGTTACTCGTAATAAATACATCTTAATAATATATTCTGAAGATTTATTATCAACGTGCTTCCAATAATATTTATCCCAATGCAATAGAAAGTAATAATTAATAGTTATAAATTATTAATAATATAAACTATCGATTAAATACCACTTATAAACAATTCTTAAAGATAGTATAACATTAAAAAGTGTGTTGGTTATTAGTTAACAATGTCAAATTTCTTAGATTAAATGTATAAAAGAAAAATATGTAAACTAAACGTAATATCTTCAAAAGGAAAATAAAAGCAATTATTAATAACGGGAACTTACTTATAAGACAGTAAGTAAGAATTGAAGTTTACAAAAGTCGTAAAAGTTTCTTTATTTTTCTTTCATCTCATGAAAAATAAAAGAGCCCAACTAAGAAACGACGTGGAGAAAACATTTTTTGATATGTTTTCATTTTGTTTGATATCTTGAAGTGCATCAGGCACTACTAGTAGAGTTCGGACGATACTTAAAGAGTTCAAAAACACACCGTTTTCTCGGAATTACAACAGGTTTTACACGAGACAAACATCTCCGTTATTCAATCATGTCTGTTTTAATTGACTAGACCAAGATTATCTCGTTTAATAAATGGATTAAAGACATCACGAATAAGCATAATGTTAGGTCTACAATTAAAAATAGCAACATTCACAGATACCTAAACATGATTTTAGCTCGTCCCCGACAATTAAATTGCCCGGTAGTGACTAATCATACTGTCTAACTCTCTCAAAATGGTGAACTCAAAGCTATTCTGAAACAACTGCTCGCTCATTGTCAGATGATTCATCAACAAAGAGGATTAGAAAAACAACACGATCTACCACCACACAATAACTCGAGGACATCTTCACGATAAAAAACGAATCTTCTGTACTTTATAATCTTAAAAAATCAAATTTCCACAATGGTATGTGGAAAAGAGATAGGCAGGATGAACTTGACAGTGGAGGAATATGTAGAATTTATGAACGCCAGAAGTAGGTGATTAGACATGTGTTGTGTGTTTTTAATCTCGAAGTGCACTTAATTTCCTTTCATCTCATGCGAACTGAATATGACAAAACGCACCGTTTTAATACATTGTTGTATCATCAAAAGAATAAATTGTGGAGTAACGAATGCAATAGAAATAAAAGGAAGAAGGTATCTGTTTGACTATTTTGAAATACAGCAAACAGCCATGTACAAATTCTTTTTTTAGCATTCATTGTTCAATACTGACCAATGGAATAAATTAAAATGAAAATTCAATTCGTATTATATAAATATAAAGTATAAACAAAAGTTCATACATATTTATTAAACATCCGTAGAGAACCCAAGAAAAATATATTTTCGATTTAATTTACCAGCTTGTTATATAGTTAAGATATAAAATAAACGAATATGTAGCTTCAATGCCATATACTAAGAAATTACAGATTTGTTTATTGTTGCTTCATTTACGTTGTACCATGTTACAGATTCTAGTAGCAAAATTTTTTATTAGTCGTTATTATTCTGTGGTTATTTTTAGAATATTGAAAATTGAAAACAAGTAAGGTTATAAACCATATTAACAAATTGCTAGAAGTCGAGATAAAAGGATTAGAAAATTGATTGCATGAATAGAAAAAATACGCAATGTCAATAATTTTATTATATTTTATTTATTGATAAATATTTTTTAACCAACAGCAGCAACGAGTTACTTTCAATTACAAACTATAATAACAATCATAGATTTTTAAAAATATGCTAAAATAGAAAATATTTCTAGTTAATTAACCTTTCATTCGTAATTTACCTTGAAAATGCAAATACGTGAATAACAAGCTACCGTATCAACAAATTCACTTGTACATAAAGAAAATGCTAAATATAAACTGTAAACTTCCAAATGAATAAAATTATAATAATCATGGTAGGATAAAAGTTTTTAATCAGACGAAAAAATATTTTAGGTAATGTGCAGGTATACAATTCTTCATTGTCCATAATATAAATATAAATTAAGTACAATTAGTTCTAAATTCATCTACAACAAAATTGCCACTTGATATTTTACTTCAAATAACTATTCACAATAGAAACATATAAAATAATATATCTATAAGACACAAATAAATGATAATATCGATAGTAATCTATTTTTATCAATATATACAAATTAGTGAACTTTAGATAGTACAGATGAAATAATGTATATCTGTAGTCATAGGTTTACAAAAATAGATAATTAGCAATGAAAGGAATAGGAGTGAACTTTATAAATGAGTAAAAGTAAGAAAATAATATTTTAGATTGGTTTTTTATCCAAAATCAATGTGACAGAAATTCGATTTTGCCTTATTACGTACAGCTATATATAAAATATACTAATAAATTAACATTAAATAGGCATTCATTTATTAATAAATATTTAAAACGATATTCTTCTCCCTCATCTAACAGTATTTCTTTAATATTCAGTATTTCTATCTGTCCATCCACCTGGGTTATCTTGCATATATTCACGACTGCAGTACTGTGTCCTCCTTCCTCTCTCACGTACGTCCATAGGCTCACACACTCTTTCTCTCTTTCTCTTCGAAACTTGCTTAAAGGACCAGAAAGATGGCGATAAGAGATAGATAATACGTCTCGTACAATGCTATATGATGTTGACTTCATTCAACCTCGATGGATGCATCTATGAGATGCTGAAAGCTTTGTTAATGCATTTGATTTTATAAATGCATTTAATGTAACAAATTATTTGACTGGAGTGTACAATATATATATATATATGTTATGTACATAGTGTAGTTTTTATCCTTAACTAGTATAGTTCTAGATGGGTATATAAATGGTTAGAGTTTTAAGCTTCACTTATTGAGAAATGATAGGATTTGAAAATAAACTAAAAGTATATAATTTAATTTAGTAAATTCTTTCTTTCAGGCGTTAACACATTTTTGGTATAAAATCAATCATATTTTTATTGAATATTCTTGAATATAATCTTTCATAATTCTTTTAAAGCATAACTTATAAAATTGCTTAACATTTTAGGATAATATTATGAATTATATTCGTTACTTTAAATTACCATTTGACATTTTCACGAATTATTTATCACTGCAACTGAACAATATAACTCAGAATATACGATTATTTTTATTATTGAACTTATATAAGCCAAAAATTAATATAATATTAAACTTATAATAAGCAGCGCATGAATGAACACATTTATAGAATCTTAGAAACATTTAAAATGTTGTTAAAACAAAAATAATTACATTAGTTAATGTATAACATGTTGACGCAAGCAAAATTATCGAGAATATTTTTGAAATTATCAATTTTATAAAGTATGTATAATATAAATAAGATAAAAATAATTAATTATTCGAAAGATTAAAGTCTCTGAAAAAATAAACAATTTCTTTAAAGATTAATATAAAATGGGTAGGCATACTATATTAATTTAACTTCAAAAACTATAATAATTAAATATTTTATGTATTGAATATATTATAGAACCATATCGAAAACAAGTCAAAATCAATATTAGCATTCACGTAGTCTAGAAATCAAGTATTTCCTAAAAGATCGTGTTAAACCTATAATAAGTAACTAAATATTTCTTAATACCTACCATATATCAAATTATATTTTTGAATTACAATTATTTGGATTATGTTTAATGTTCCCTTGAAAAACATTACGTGATAATAATTTACATTTCAAAGTGGCTCAACTAGAGATACAATTTAACTAAAAACAATTTCAGGTTAGAGCGTTTGTTAACTCAAATTCTAAATATTTATTTGCTTCTAACGTTATTAAAATATTAATGAAATATACGTAGGATAATAGTGCATTAGAAATTTGTTATGAACAGTTGTAATCGTTTATTTCAACGTCGATAAGTTGTAGATACGAATATCGTGCATTTATATACGTATTTCGTATCTATCTATATATCATGCATCTATTATATATTGCTTTAATTATATGTCATATATAAATTGAACGTATCGATAAAGTCAACTAAATGTATCATACATAAATATATCCATATACATGGAAGCAAAAACTCGTTTAAATATAATATAAAGTATACGTGTACGCTAGTATAATTTAGATATATTCAGATATATCAAAATACATATAATACGGATGTGTATATATGTATATGCAGATTTATACATATATACGTAAATATATAATAAATAAATGTATATTCATGCATTTATATATATATATATACAAATGCGTATATATAAACATATGTAAATATATATATATATGCATATATTGATATATATGCGTACGTATCTGTGCGGCTGTACGTGCATGTTTCTATAGCGTACCCATAGGACCTTGCGTGCCCCTAAACGCATTTATATGGATATAGTGTATATGCGTGATATACTACACGAATATTTAAATCATATAAATATGCATATATTCATATTCATTCTTTTTGGCATATATGCGTGAACGTAAATATGCATATGCATGAAGATACGATATCACATATAATTGTTTTAATTTAAAATATATTTTAAAGCGAAGAAACGAAATGTATAAAAATATATTCTTCGTGTATTCCGTTATATAACAAATCTAACCTATATAAATATAACTTTAGGCCGTGAAGAATATATTTCAACAAACGAAATTATCCTTATATTGTTTAATTTTAAATTATCGATAATATATTCGACTTAATTTTAATTGAATTTACGGGAAAGCAATTGAAACGCAATAATTATAAATAAATTATATTTATTAAAATTGGCTGTTAAACTTAAAATAAAAATGGTTAAGGTTATGTCCGCTAGGTCTATTGAAGGTCGCCATCTTTGTCGTATCTTCTTCAAATCCTTGACACCAATATGCATATATACAGAGATGCGTGCACGGATGTGCGCAAACACATACACGAGTGCTGACTGCTGAGACTGCTGAGAGCCTGAGTCGAACGACCGAATCAGTCGACCAGAAGCTCTCGCGGTTTTCTCTTCATTCTGCTTTGTGGTTTACTAGTGAACGCTCCGAAAGTACATAATTCTTTTGAGCCATTTAGTGGACTCCCTTAAGTTAGCAGGTTTAAGTACTTTGATACTTATATTGTCTGTAAGTAAATTTTCAGCATGCCTTTTATTTAAAAAATCTGTAAATTATTTTTAAAAATTGCGGTTCATTTCTATAATCTCTATGCGCGTCGTGTGTGTGCGCTTCCGCGTTAGTGTGTGTGTGTGTGTGTGTGTGTGTGCGTGCGTGCGCGCGCGCGTGTGTGCGTGCCCAACCGTGTTTCTAAGCATAGTAGAAGCGCCGTTTACAGCCTACGCTCACATAAAACTTGAAATGTTTTCCCCTGAGTATGCAGTGGGCGAGAGAGAGCGCGCACTGAAGCTTTACCGTTTCTTTCGTTCCTCTCCGATCTTCCGCCATTTTAAGCTACGTAGTACGTGAGCTACGTTTCGGGACTGTACTGAAAAAGAGGGAACTGTCAGTTTCTTGTCCTTGAAATTTTTTTTTTTCGAACTTACAGTGATATGTGCGAACCATTATCTTGTCTCATTTATTTTTCGGAGTTCACCAATTTAATATCGAATCTCGCTTAAAATCTTATAGTTTCTGCTTCGTTTTAAGTTATAAATGAAAATGATTATGTTAATAATCATGATTTTGGATTCGTTTATATTTTCAATGTAGTAGACTGGTTGGCTCCTGTGTATTAAATACACTGAAAACAAGGTTGTTTGGCATGCAAAAAGAAAAAAAATGATGCATTTTTTTGAAATTTTGAAAATGATCATGGTTGATCGGTTGAGCTTGTAATTGCATTTTAATCGATCTCATGTTAATTTTCTGTTTACAACAGTACATTATGGAGGGTAAGCATACATGAGGTCGAGAAGCCATGCGAAGGCTGAAGCAAAAGGTACGAAGAAGATCGAGATGCAGCAGCTGCTAAAAAAATGAGGTTTTCGGCTGTGCAAGAGGATGGCTATGGGGTAGGCTTGGGGCAGAAAACACCACCCAATAATGTGGATGAAAGTATGATGGCTGCCACCGGGGACACAGAACCAGGTGGCGAGATCACTGTGGAGGAAGGTTCCATGATATCCAACCTTCCTCTGCTGTTTGCTAACGGATATCCCACATCTCTTGAAAATATCACAATGGTATGTTATATGTTTTTTTTTTTAAAAAAGATGAGCTTAAGCTTGTTTTGGAGGATTGCAACGAAAGAGTCAAAGGGACGATAGAAATGAAAATACTACTTTACACCACAGCCGGAGCTGGAGCGGTTTATTGCTTTCATGGTTCAATGTTCCTTGGGACATGATACAGCGGAAGTAATCAGCAAACCACAGTGGTGGCCCAAAGAAATCAGATTTGCTAATCCATTAGTAAGACCCAAGAAAATCAATGAAGTAAGTCTTTATGTATTACTTATTTTTTTATTATTTCAAATAGCTTACTTTGAATAAGATTTAAAGTTATGGTACATGATTTTATGAAAATTTCTATAACAATAAAAATTGAGAATTTTCTATATTCGCATTTTCTAAATTATGTAATAATTGTTTGAAAAAATTTTACATTTCATCATAAACTTTTGTTAAACGCTTTTTAATTTCATATTGGATTTTTTAATATTATATTAAATGTTATGCAAACATGGATTGAGCACTCAAGTGAAGGAATAGTTTAGTGTAATGAGAACAAAGCAACTTTCACTATGTAGTTATATAGATCCAATTCTGTGCCATTTTGTGAGCATAAAATCAATGTGTATGTAATCCACAATAATTGCAATAGTAAACAAATATCTTTCAAAATTTTCTCTCTACTATTCGTATGCTCAATTATTTTAGAGTCACCACTTTTAACAAAAAATCTTGAATTAAATGAATTTAAAAAAATACATGTATTTATTCAATTACAATCAATAGTTTAATGTTATAATCAATTTTGGAGTTTGTATTTATATAATGAGATATTAATTACAAAAAATAAGAATATAACTTGATAAAAATAATTCTAGAAAATCAAAATAGATTTGCAGATCTAGAACTTATATGGTTATGCAATGCCCATGTATTAATAGATATACTTAATTAAATGTAACTATTCAAATTGATTAAATAACTTGAAAAATATATGAGAATATATTAATTCTTTTAATTTAATTACTAAATAATTAAAGGCTTCCATTTAGTTAAATATACATATATATTAAATTATTAAATAATGTGGTGGATATACGCAGTTGTAGCTATTTCAAACTCATATTTCAAAAAAGATTGATTAATATTCTGATGATACTTTGATTTTTATTTAATAAAATTGTATACTTTCAATTGTATAACTCTATAATATCAAATTATTTTTAAATTGAAATATGTAATTACATATATTATATGAAATTTCGTATATATATATAATATAACTTTATTGTGATTTAACTAATCTTCCACGATAAAGGAATTTCAACCATCTCATTATATTATATTCTTACTTTATCTACAGCCATCCAATTTTTTCAAGAGGTTTAATCAGAAATTTTACTAGTTTAAGTTAAACCTATAATATATATTTACATATAAATGAACTTTAATGAATATTTTTAGATGTTTATATATAGTAATAATAATTTTAAATAAAAACCAAAAAAGTCATGGACTTTATACTTTAGTATTGACTTCTATAAATAAGTTAATTATAACAGTTTTATTTTCAAAAATAAAATATGTTCTGTAATTCTGTTCACTAAATAAATAAATAAAACAATTTAAAAAAAATTTTTCTTTTTTATTCTAATGCTACATAATAATTAGGTTTTTATTAAATTCAATATGTTCATAAATGCAGAAGATTAAAAGTTTACTAAAATAAAATTACAATATTATTGATTCTGTTTTGAACATTTTAAACTTCGGTATTAATAATTTTAGAATATTTCCAAAATTCTTTGAAAAGTTTAATCATCGTAAGCAACAATAAAAAGTTTCTTCGATGTGTAACCGTACGATTGTATAACTTAAGCATACTTTACAACATGATTAATAACAAGTTTCCCTTAAAGCAAGCGATGAATATTCAATTTGTTTCGGCCACAAAAAAGTTTGCATTCAAATTCACCTTTTTACTTTCATTTTTTATGAAGCTTGTTAGTACAAGTTATAAAAATAATAATAATGAAAATTTTATTTTGGTATTACTATTTTTTCCAATTTTCTAGTAAAGGTTGAGTTTAATAAATTACCTATACAATCATTTATACATTTTTAAACTTAAACATAATTATCGAAATGTTTAACTTCTAAGAGATGCTTCGCCCAGCAAACGATACTCGATTCAAAGATTTATAAGTTCGATGAGTGACGAATGAATTCTTATTTTAACTTCTTTTACAGAAAATTTCAGTGTTACTAACAACTTTTCCCATTATTGTTTACATGCTCCAATCGTTGTTATTGTTGTTCAACGGTAACTTTTTTTTAACAGTTCATAAAACCCCATTCATAGCTCATTAGATATACCGAAGCTAATATTTCGTGCGTTTAGAGTTATTGAAACGAGTATTTTTATTCCTATTTACGATACGACACAAATTTTTTCTTGGACACGCCCCTAAATAAACGTTGAAATTTTTTCTTTCTTTTTTCTTATTAATATTGAGCTTACTTAATCAGTTCTTCGAGTCTTCGAAAAAAGTCGTGATTTACCAAACTCCAATTCGGAGTTTTCAAATTTGTTCGATCGTCCGAGAACTTTTTTGCTTTAGAATGCAAGTGCTACTTTTGAATAATCGAGAGCAATCTGTACATTTCTTATCAATCGATATGGTTACTGCAAACTAACTATAAGTCTTTTTAAGTAATTGACGATTTTCAGTTGTATTTATTCAAATCTAAGTAATATAAAGACACAACCACTCACAGTCGATGTTTAACTCCCCTATTCTGGTCATATATGAACATATATTAGTTGATAGTTATTGTTTAAGTGTAAACAGTATTTTTATTTTGCTAAATAATGCAATACTTAAATCATACAAATAAGTATATACACACACAGTAATAAGTAATCGGCATTAAGTATTTGTTTGAATCTTCTAAGCATTTGAACGCTAAAAAAGATGTCTGCACCTCTCTCACAATGACTGTTTATTTTCACTGTTTACAATTATTGATAGTAGCTTGCCCGGTCGTCCAAAATACGTTAATCGAGCAAGGGAGATAAGTTTGGTGTACATAAAACCGGTTGCCTTGAATTGTTCCTTTCGATAATACAAATCACCGAGCCATCGATAACTTTGACGAGCCCTATGATATTATTGAACAAAGTTGGGACACACCAACGTCATTGTCTGTTCTCACGCTATATTTCTTGGCTACCCCCTCTACTTTTTTCCCAATGGGGCCGATGCGCCACAAGTGACCCCACGTATATATGCACGAGGCGAAAAAAAGCGCATCGTTGCTACGAATTTCCGGGTGCAGGTCATCATTAAAGAGTAAAATTTAGGAAAAGTAGGCTCATTTAAACATTAACTATAGTTTAGAAATAAGTATTGGCTTTATAAGCAAATTATTTAGGATAGGAAATTGCCTGTTGAGACCGTGCCTGCAAATATATATATATATATATATGTATATATGCATATTTTCCAAATGCTAGATACTTGAAAAGAATGTCGTTACAATATAAGATATTATACGTTATATTAGTAGTCTTATTACGAAGAAGAATAGTACGTATAATAATAAATTTTATATAATATGTGTCATTATTATAATTGCTGAATTGATAGTATCGTTTTGTTTTTGAGCAATTGATATTAAGCAATGGAAAGAAAGATAGTAGATGAATGTTAAAAATGAGTAAATCAAAATCACGAAGAATTAAATGATCTAAAAATAATTGCGCTGTCGAAGTACGTACTTGATTTATTAATAATTTTGTCTGTGTAATAGTTTATGAAGTTATATTTCTCAAATGCAAACAAAATTGCCAATAACTTAAATCTGTAAATTATTATATTTAGAAAATACGAAGGAATCTGTATAATTTGTTTCAGTTGATATGAAAAATAGATGGCTATTTACAAATTAATTATTAAACGTTAAAGTCTCAAGATATATACATTTATGCACTTTTCATATGAAATGAATTTTCATCTTCAACGACAAACCTTAAATATCAAAATGATTTTAAAAGATTCATGTCAGATGTTCAATTGTAATACGCACAGGCATAATAAGAAAGGAATTATCCAAATAAAATTAAAATTAAAAAAATAAAATTATCCACTGCTTTGTTGTTTCATTCCACAGCACAGTGTTATTAATATAAGTTTGTTGAGAAAAGAAGAAATTATTGGAATTAAAATTTCATTAAAATACGATGTACAATAGAATGCTAAAATAAAACTTCAAAATAACCACAAAGAATCGGCTGCAAAATTGATAGTCGATAATCGGATAAAAATGTTTTAGCGTTCAAGAAAATGTATACAACATCAATTGTTTAAATTACGTTAAAGATAGTGGCAGGAAATTCTTGGCGCTGAAGCCTTAACCAGATAATAAGCCGTGCAGTAAACCATTTCCGACTTACAAGTAAAAAGGGATTCAATAATAAAAGCACAACAAATTTACTGCTCATTACGATTTATATTTTAGAGGACATTAAATAAGTTGATAAAAATAATTAGTTAAAAGCCGCTTGTCGAATAATTACTAAAAGTAATAATGAAATCGTCGCGCAACATTTCTTAAGATAACAAGACAATCTAGTTTTCATTTCATAAAAAAGTATCGTTTATGATTTTATTAAAAAAATAAACTCACGAGACGTTGATTCGTATTGGTTAATCAGTCTCTAAGTTATATATAAAAAAAAAAAAATCTGCCATTGCAACTGCGTAAAGTCGCATTCAATGATAGGACAGAAAATAATGTTTAAATTGTATTCGAGAACGAATAACAAATACAGATGTACAATAAACGAAAGGAGTGAACATTTCATTTTACATTACATTTTATCATTCTCTTGGTCGACGATTCATTTTTGCATTTGCTTTGAAAATTTATAAAGTATCTTACATCTGCTATCTCAATTTTTCGAAGTATGTGCTTAATTTTATGATTGAAGATAAAGAATCTCATATTCATATATTTCCATTGTAATATTTGTTGTAAAATTTTATTTTCTTTTTTTTAAATTATTCCATATCCATGCACGAGTAAAATTAATTAGACAGCATTAACGTTATTATTATTATAAGGGAAATCTTTTTATTAACAGTAGATTGTATTTGATAACTTTACGTAAGAGTAAGATTCTCAAAACACTCGTACAAGATTAATTTCAATTATAGAAACTAATTGTTTTAATTATATAAATAAATGTAGGATGTTGTGAGCTGGTCGTTGGTTTGAGTTATTATCTAAAAATTTTGCCAATATATTTATGAATCACACATGGAATAATCCACAAACATTTTTTGACGCGAATAAGAAAGTATGTGTAATTCTGTTTCTTTTCGTGGTTTATATATGTTTCCTTTTACGTTTATTAATATATATACATATAATGTGTGTGTGCGTATGTGTGTGTGTGGGTGTGGATCACGTGTTCTTATTTTAATTGATACAATCAAACATAGAGTGCATAAATATTAAATAAAGAGCTTTTTAAAAGGATTCCAAAATAGATTTGATAATTTATTGTATTATATTTTTGACAAATAAAACTTTTCTAGAGTGGGTATAATTACACATCTTTCTTCAAGTTTTAAAATTGTTTAGCTGTCAAACTGACAGCTGACAGAGTAATAAGCATTCAAAAGTTTTATTTGCAATGCAAAAATCTTGAATGCTATTTGATATATAACGCGTGAATATATCTGTCTCAGATTTGGTAAACGCGAGACCTCAACTTCATTTTTCGGGGAGAGGGGGTCCAGTGTTCTGTATTACTTATATTATTTTATTTTATCCACGCTTTGATATTGTTAAAATCGATTGAAATCGAAAACAATTGTCAAAATGAAATGAAAAAAAAAAAAAAAAAAACAAAACAAAATGAAAAGTGTTGTCTTTGGACAAAATGTAAGTGGCTCAATAGTCACTAGCGAAGAGAATTTTCTTGCTCGTGTTTTTATTCCAATTTTTTTTTTTGCGTTCCTTCTCGAATTTCACTCCTTTTTTTTTACGGGGTTTAAGTGGTTCCAGAGGCAGTTTCCTATGCTGCACTGCTCCGACTTTTTTCTCTTTTTGTCTTACGAATATTTGGCGGCCTCCTTTCCTATTGACAAATCGCCTCGTATGCATTATCCAGCGTATTGCGACTCGTGTTTTGTTAGTTACATTATCTTAATTCGTGACAATACATGTATCTCTATATTTATGTATTATCTTTGCTTTCTTCGAAGAGTGTGAATAGCAATAAACACCAAATAAAAAATCGTACCCATATTTATCAACGTGACTTTACAATTAGGTTATTTATAAAAAGAACTTTATTTTCCATAAAAGCAGTTATCTAGTGCTTCAAAAATAGTTATAGCAAATATTTCCGCGATCAATTTATATTAGTTTAAAGAATAATTGCACGTGTTGTTCGCGTTCGAATGTTCGGGATTTCTCCCGTGTGTATTTTTTCTCTCCCATGTGTAATCAGGAGATAGAGATAGCGAAAGGAGAGGTGATCGGAATAGATGTTATTTATCGAATAAATGTTGTTGTAAAGGGCTAAAACGACGTTTATTGAACAATAAATATATGAAGAAAATGCGTTATAAATACAGACTGTGGTTGAATGTTGGTTTTGTAGAAATGAATGTAGAACTATTGAAATGTAGACGAATGTTGATAATAAAGTTGAAGTAAGCAACGATCTGATCCAAGTAGTCTAAATGTCCGCTTATGGTTGTGTCGGCTGTCAAAATGATTATTTAAGGAGAAAATAGATTAGCCGATTAATAGGTACGATCGAATTACAAATTCTATCTCCAATTCGACATGAGTAATCCGAAGTTTCACAACTGTTACAATATCACAGACTTATAAACTGACGTGTGACAATAACACGGAGCACGCTAAATATGACCTTAATGAAAGCTGTATTGAAAGTTACTATTTCATGTACATTTGTTGCGCTGATTATATATACAGTTCTACTCGAAAGGTGCGAGCGTTCTAAGAAGAAGAAAGTTAAGATTAAAGGTGTAGTCCTAAGAAAAGTGTTAGCTAAAGCTCGGCCCTTTATTAAAAGTGCGAGTATTCTGAGAAAGAAAAGTCGTGATTCTAAGTATATTTAAAAGAGTTTTGTTAACTAAACCTCGAACGTTTCTCAGAAAGACGCGAGCATTCTGAGAAGTAAATGATCGTTATTACAAGTACAATCGTAAGAGATTTGTTAGCTGAATCTCGAACATTCCGCCCGCCATCAGGAACCTGTTGATGATATTAGTCTGAGTCTGGAATAGGTAGAATCATGAGCTTTCAAACGGGTGGTTTCATGGTGTTGTTGGCGGTTTTTACAGTAACCACTCTGATGAGTCCGTCGGTGCCAGGAAGTAGTTCGAGTATTCGCGCTAGGGACTATTTACATGGTGGGGAACGTTCGTCAACGAGTAAAACCATTGTGCCAATTTTTATGGAATCCGTCCTGTGATGGCTTCAATTTGATACAAAGTTATGGTGAATTCCTCAGCAGTAATTGTAATTAAAATATCGAATGTTAACATATTGTAATGGTATGATGGTAAAAGATCAGAATGAAAGGCTGTAGCTGTCTCGTAACTCAGCTGTAAGCTGAGTAAGATGTTGGTTGAGACGTAGAGTAGGAATGGCGTAAGTCTAGGTCTGGTCCTGTTAGTCTTAATTGAGCTGTGGAAACGTAGGTGACTGTAGAATTAATGTGAGCAACGATCTGATCCAAGTAGTCTAAATGTCCGCTTATGGTTGTGTCGGCTGTCAAAATGATTATTTAAGGAGAAAATAGATTAGCCGGTTAGTAGATATGACCGAATTATAAATCATGTCTTCAATTCAACATGAGTAATCCGAAGTATCACAACTGTTACAATATCACAGACTTATAAACTGACGTGTGACAAGAACACGGAGCACGCTAAGTATTACGGTATTGATGTATGATGGTAAAAGATCAGAATGAAAGGCTGTAGCTGTTTCGTTACTCAGTTGTAAGCTGAGTAAGATGTTGGTTGAGACGTAGAGTAGGAATGGCGTAAGTCTAGGTCTGGTCCTGTTAGTCTTAATTCAGCTGTGGAAACGTAGGTGATGGCGATTGATGTGATCAACGATCTGATCCAAGTAGTCGATCCAAATATTTCCGCGATCAATTTATATTAGTTTAAAGAATAATTGCACGTGTTAATAGTCGGTTTATTGGTAAATTTAAATCAATTTGTTTATTGAATTAGAAAGGAAGTCACGTAGAAGAAGCAGTATTAACAAATATTTTCTGTAAATTATGGGAAACTGGCTGTTTGTACAAACCGGTTTATATATCTAAAAGCTTGTATTTGTAAATTATTTTGAATTCTCGTATATATTTCAAAACAGTAAGAAACTAATGTTATCTATTTCATTTAACAAATATTTTTTAGGACTTTTATATATTTAAGATATGTTCGAACATTAACCCATCACCGGGATTTTTATAAACATTTTAGTTTGTCGATTGAATGGTTATACATCCAACTTGTAATCATTCCGGCAACTGCTTAATTATGTTGATAAATGCTTTGTAAATCTTTGTGAAAAGTTGTACCAAACATCTAAATTTAAAAAAAAAAAATAGAATAAAAGTGCCTAAGCGAGAACTTGTATATTAATATATTTATAGTATTTTTATTAATAAAATGGTTCCTATATTTAATCAATAGCAACTATGCGTTTAAGCATTTTCTTTTTAATTCATGTATTTATAACTACAAAAATAGAAGAATTTTTATTTAGAAAATCCTTATTAAAGAAAAAAGTATAGATAAATCATTTAATTTTTAAATTGCAATTAATATTTCAAATCTGTTGATGTCAAATATGGTTTGGCCAGTTGTTTGGAAAAAATTAAAAGAAGAATTTTCTAAAAAATGCATTCATAATTTTACAAATACTGAAATCTCGAGTGAAAATTTCATTCGTTATAATCGATCTCGTCGCATTATGAAGTCTTTAGGCATTTTTTTTAATTAAAAATCGATTGTTTTTACAATACTGCAATGGCTTACCTGTCAGACAGCCACATTTGTGCATTAGTCACCTCGGTATTTTCTTGATCGGGGAATAATAATAATTCCAATTTATTCGCAAAATGCGTGTTATATATTTATAATTATTATCATCCCCTTAGTATATATTGCCGCTCAATTTTAATTGTGAATAATATAAAAGTTTTGATTTTTTTATTTAAGATTATATATTTAAGTTATAATCACGAGCAGAACTATTAAAGTATGCTGAATATTTTTGACCTTGTGGTTTTATTAAATTACTGGAGTTCGACACGTGTAATATTAATACCCACTACACTAATAAATTTGTTTATAATGCACAAGCCCAAGTCAGATTATCTCTATCAGATTATATTAATTTGTTAGTTTATCTAAATCATTGTCTACAGCGTCAATAAAATAATTCAAACTGAATAAGTAGCTAAATAAAAATGAATGCAGATATTAAGTATGAACAAATACTGCTCGTAGCTATAATTTATCATAAATAGAATCAACGATGCACGCAGAAATAATATGATCAAGTGAAATAATAGTTTTAATAGGGAGAGCGATGAACGTCATTTATAAAAATACAATCACAATATTAACTAAGCCAATAGCTATATTTTTAATATAATTTGACAAAGTATTCTCCATTTTCTTTATTTTCAGGCGAATTGTATTCGTATTGCAAATATATAATACGCGAAACCATTTTCCGAACCTCAACAAATTTACTTATTTCCCAATTAATTTGGAGCTTTCAATATATATTAAAATGAGATCACTTGATTAAAGTTCTATCATGATAGAAGTTATTAATTTTTCAAATCATTTATATGTTATGTAAAAATTCTATAACATTAAATTAACGTTAGATTAGTGATGTTTAATCAAGTTATGATTTAAAATATAAACGATCCAGCAATAAGCTGCTCAACGTTTGTACATAAAATGTAAATGTAAATCTTTAATATGAGAATTTTTCTTCTATAAAAAATATTGTACTTTTTATTGAAAATGAAATATTTTCTTTAGCGATTAACTTATCGGATTTTGGTTATAAGGGCGTGAACAGAAACTTAGACACGTATCTTATGTTTATAACAAATATTCCAGTTAAATATTATTTTATTTTTTAAATTGAATCGAATATTAATAAGTCCAATTCTAACTTTTTAAATTTAACTATTTCATTATAACATTTATTTTATACTTTTGAAACTTATACTTTATTTTTATAAACATTAAAATAGAGCAATTAAAGCGAGTGTAGCTATAAATATATTTTACAGCAGTAATAGAAAGATGAAGGCTAGCAAATATTCGCATAGGTTTACTAAAGAAAGCAATGATGGACATTCAAATAATACAGAGTTTTTGTTAATTTTACTTTAAACACTAATCCAATTAATATGATAAATAATAAATAATATTATAAAAATTAAAAATAAAGAAAACATATTAAAAATAGTTGACAATATTTTATGTATTTAAAAATGTTTTGTGCAAGGACTATATGTTTTAAAAATTGCAATTGTGTGTGTGTGTGTGTGGGTGTGTGTATTTAATTTGTTTTAATTTTAAAATTAAAAAAAACGTTTAAACGTGTACTTTTAAACTTTGATATTTATATATATATATATATATATAATTGAATAATTTTTAACTTTAATCTGTAAGTTACATTGTATTAATACTTGATTAGTGAATAACCATCAAACCACAATAGAATAATGATCGCAACATTTGTTACATAATTATTTTCTAATTAATACGTAAGTTTAATCGTTTAAACTAACCATAGTAATGATTAAATATAAATTATTATAAAGTGAAACAATAATAAATGTATTGATAATAAAAATTTAAAGATTTTCAATATCTCATTGTAATGTTTCTTTTATCTCACTAATGTGTTTGTATTATATATCATACAATATATTAGAATAATATATCCAATCAGCTTTTTCTTTAATCGGTTAATCATTTATTCACCGATTAAATATCAAATTTAGTGTAAAATTAATCTTTTGAATTTTTTAAAAGACAGATTATTATTATTATTTAAAAGCAACTCTTCAATGTACTTTGTATCTTTGTATTTATACATCCTTGTAAGATAATTGCTGTCTAAAAATAGATAATCGTATAATCAGACTAGTGTCAAAAATGTATTTTAAATTCAGAGAAAACTTTACGAGGACCATTATTGTTTATCGAACGTTTAATGACAGAATAGAAATATTGCAGAACTTTCTAAATAATGAAATTTAAATGAAACATGCTGGCCAGTTAGCAAACGTCTTTCGTGCACATTCTCTCGCATAGGTAGAATGAGAACCTCTACTTGCTTGGAAAGGGCAAATTACGTTCATGGGGCAGACGACTACGTGTTTGGCTTAACGTTCCTACAAATAAAATGCTGCCGAAAGGCCACAGCAAGATACTTTCAGTTACACATCGTGCATATAACAACCAAACGCGAAATGCAGCATAGTGCCAATTGTTTAAATTAACAAATTATTGGTGCACGAAATTTCATTGAAGGTTATTATTATTATTGATAGGTTGAAAAAATCGAGATGGATAGCTGTTAAAAACGTGTGGTTAATTTGGTTTGAAAAATAGAAGTTGCACACGCATTTCTTTAACAATAATAAAAGTAAATTGTAATAATTTAAATATCAATAGTTTACTTTAATTATACGTATGTATAATAACTTTTGAATGTATGAAATTTCATAAGATTGCAGTATTTGTCGTTCAACTATTCAATACGTCAAATGCGATTATTAATTGATTTCTAATAGTTTAGAGAATGTTCTATTTTTAAAATTACAGACTTTCTTTTATCTTGAATTCCTTTAAAACTTAAGATTTTTCAAGAAATAATTTTAACACTTAAAACTTATTCAAAGCAATTAAAAATAAACATTCTTTTTTTTTTCTTCTTCTAATATTTTATGAAATATTGTTCGAAGCCTCAAGTAATACTAATTGGAATTAAATGGTAAAATAATTTGAATTCATATAAGTTTATATAATTTTTATTAGAACTTGTTTGGTTGATTCTGCAATTGTTAATGCAACTGGCTGGATGTCTTAGAGATGCCATTGGAATTGATTTTTAAGGTTTTTTATATCTATTTATTGCAACTCAATTGGAAATAAATCAAGCTATTATACCATTTTAATTAATTTTCTTCTAATTCATTCATAATCGTAGCTTAGCTTAAAAACAATCTCTTTTACTCAATCGTCACTTTCTTTTAACACAAATAAAAATTTATGTTAATACGAATTTATAAATTATAACATTGTTATATTGCAGTAACCACTAAACTATTCCTTTTAGAATGAGAGACAGACAATGAAGCAAAGATTGTAGAGGTCAGTCAAAGAAATGTTCCATCAATACATTTGTAATAAACGAAAGAAAAATGGACAAGAAGAGAAATTAAACAGATTTATTTATGAATATATTGTTATTAATTACCTTATATAATATCATTTGTTCATTATTTACATTTTTTTTTATACGATATAAAGGTTCTTTATTTCATTCAATTTAATTCGTTTAATTCGGCAAATATAAACGCCTATATTGGTACTATGCAAAATTTTTTGAAAAATCTTACATACACCTTATTAACTGATATACAATAATTTTCTTAAATTAGATTAAGTATATTATAGAGTTTCTATTATGAAATTCTCATTAAAAACTCATTTTAACAATGTTGCAAGAGTTCAAACACACAATAAAGTGGGCTATAGCACATATTAATAATTATGTTTTACAACAAATCAAACGGAGGTTATACGAATGAAAAGAGAGGAGCTACGAACGTGTAAAACGGTCCGAATTATGGCAAACACACGATAATATACACTTTTGGTCGGAGAAAAAAATTCATATAAAAATTTCCGGATTAAAAGTGTACGAAAGTATGGCAAAAACGAAAAACCGATTGAATAATTTTATTTTTCATATTTTTTTTTTTTTTTTTTTTTTTTAAGAAATTTTCACCCGACAAATTAACGAATATTATTTACAAGTAATAATTTTATCAAAGCATTTTTAAAAAATGAAGCTTTGAAAAATGTGTGGTTTACAACTTGATTTAATTCTATTTTAATACGCAATATCAGAACCACATAACTATTTTTTATGGAGATGCCAATCTCCTTTAATTTTTATTTCAATTGACTAAGGGACAACAAAATTATTTTAGCAATTGATTCTCAATGATATTCAACGTGTCACGAGTTTCACATTGGTTCCTAAACTATTAGTAACAAATGTTAAATATTGATTATCTTTTGAGTAGTATTTTCCATATATTTCCCATTTGAAGATCTTTTATTATTTTTTGACAGATAGTTCTATCACCTTTAATTCCTCTTATAATGGATTTGATTTATTCCTCTTCAGTGCATTATGCATACTATGTATATAATATAATTAGTTGGATTATTTATAGCATTTGAAATAATTTTGACTCTGAAATTACAAGTTATTTATACAGCAGTTGTGACGGACCCATAAATTTGTGAATTTTTTTTTCTTTTTATATTTGCCTCAACAGTTAGTCAATATTTCAAAGTTAGTCAATTATTGGTACACGTAGCATAAACTTAATTTTTCACTTATTCATTTTTCTACTATAAATTATCAGAATTTTTAGTCTGGGTACACGTAATAAATTATAATAATAAATAAATTCTAATCACTACTTAGTAGAGTCTATAGTAACATTGATTTTACATATAATAGCGAAATAACTTTCATCATTCTATAAATAATTTTAAGGCTTTCTAAATACATCTACTTCAAAGCATTCAATGATAGCCATTCCTATTTGCAAGTTTAAATCAATATTTTATTTATTATAAGCACTGACGATACAAATGCATATTTTCACTCAAAGCCTACACTATTTAAACATTTATACGAATAACTTGTATCGAGTATAAATATAATTAGCAAGAATAGATTGATTAATATATATGAAAATATATGAACACACATTCACGCGTGCACACACACACGCACGCGCGTGCGCGCGCATGTAGGTGACAGTTATTCCAACGGTTGCACTAGTGTAGTAAGGCTATTCTCGTAAAATTTTTATCGAATTTTTCACAAATTCTTCGAGAAAATTATTATTTCACGATAAGTTGTCTTTTATTTAGTTAATATTTTGTGCTAGTTAAGCTGAGGTGCACTCGGTGACTTTTTAAACTTTTTTTATTAACAAAAATTTGTTTTCATACAAGACGAATTCGTGTTTATTTTTAAGATATAAAGAAATCGTTTAAGTAATAAAAGTAGAATATTAATATCAATATTTTACAGATATGTTATTTTATTTGGTAGAGTAAACAATGGATTTTTTTTGTATTTTATCTATAATTAGAGTATTCAATAATATTCTCAGTCTAACTCGTCAAAGTATTATTCAAAATACTTTAGATGAAATTTTTCATTTTTTGCATTTTTATTAAGTATAAGGTTTAAAAATAAAAAAAAAAAAAAATAATTAAAACCAAAAATAACATTTGTGAATCTTGAAATAAAACGACTTCATTAAAGCTTAGAATGTCTCGAAAAATTTTATTTTTCCACGACAAATAAAATTCACGTTAAGAGTTATGAATTCAAATAAGTATATAAAATTACATAAAGTTTAATTACTTTACATTTTATTGTATTTTAAGGAAATTATTGCTTTAATTCTTTACGGTAAATATATATTGGGGCTGAAGAAATTGTCTTTAATTGGCATTATCGATATTTTCAAATTAATACCAAATACATAATGAAATTATCATATAGAACAGTAAAATTTTTTATTTTTATATATTTACTTTTAACGTACTTAATAACCAAAAGCCATATAAATAATAATTTGAATATTGCAGGGGGCACGTTCATTTATGGTTCATTTGATAATTCCTTTATTTGCAACCTTATAATTGTTTTTAAAAAGCGCCTTCGATCGAATTCCGTACATCCACTCGGTTCGTCAAAAATACAAAAATATACTAGGATAAGTAGTATCAACTATAAGTCCGCTGACATTTGCGTGGTGTTTTTGATACTTAACGACCAATCAGGTTGTACTTGCAGTGCGCAGATTCCAAGAGCTGAATAATATGGTTGGAGATCTAGCTGCTCTGCCTTCGTTCAATATGGTTAGATCATAGCACATTATTGATTCTGCGCATTACACGTTCACTGTTGATTGGTTATCAATATGCATCCATTTCAACAGTCAACTCTGAATATTTTGAATATCCGTTTGCAGAGTGGGTCGACCCTGCTTCCCTTGCCTCCCTTTCTTTCATTAAAAACCAATCGCATTAAAGCTTTATTGCGCAGAATCAAGCCTGCCATTATCTAACTACATGGCCTCTTTATCTTCACTAAGGGGAACCAGTCGTCAAAGATTATGTTAGCTTCTACTCGTTGGCCATCGTATGTTTATCATTATAATTATTCTTTGGAAGGACGTCCAAAACAAGTTCGAGCCAAAGCAGCTACATGCAATGTTAAAAAATCTACGAGAAATTTAGGTGCATTTCGTAAATATTTTTTAAACTTCTGCACCACCATACGACATATTGCAGTGTATATTCTCGTTTCGGCTCAATTTCACCTCTCATCCTGCCACTTTTACCGATAATTGTTTCAAACGAGCGCGTACACGATCACCAACCAGCGCAAAGCAATCACTGCGCAGAATCCAGAAAATTGCACGACTTCTTGTTCTATTCTTCATTTCTTCTTCCTGTTGGAACTTGCACTTGCAAGCTGCTTTTATCTTGCAAATGTCCCCCCGGATCCCTACATAGCCAAAACCTTATTATAATTGTATATAAGCGATAATTCATTGCAGTAATACAATTAAAGGGTATATATATATATGCTGTATATGCCATGCTATTCTATATTATAATTTAAAAATAAGTTATTAATGTCCATTTTGTAAGCGTATCCACGATGCACAATAACAATTGTTATCGGAAAATTGAAAAACAAGCATAATGTACGAAATTTTTGTTCCGACACCCTGGATACATAAATTTAATATTAGATGAACAAAATGGCCGCTCAATCCTAATTCTAAAGCATGAGTCACAAATCTTGATATAGACTCGGATATGTAAAGAATCGCTACTGGTGCTGCTGCTACGGGCTCTTAAGCTCGAATAACGAACTATTCGTAAAATAAATTTGTACATACAGCTGTTGATGTCTATAGATCCTATAGGTACCGAGGAATTATTTGAAATTCGTATTTAGCATAGTTTTTCAAATAATTTCTTAAAACTAAGTACATGTTGCGTGCGAAAGAGTCATAAGATCTTTTGCAAATTAAAGATTCTTATTATCCAAAGACTAATGTAGCATGACTTTTAAAAAAGAAAGAAATTTACGCCATAATTTTTTTAGCACAAACATATTATGCGTAAAATTACTGCATAGATAAAGATTATTGAAATATTTATATTTCGATATATTCAGATATTAAATACTTTGAATAAAACCAAACATTCAAGTTATATATATATAATAATAATAATAATAATAATTTAAATATTAATGATTTCTATACCTTTTTTTTATATACAAACTTATGGATAGATTTGTAAATTAATTTTTGTTTTAATATCTAATAATATATCGGTACGTTATTTTATATGAAATAAATATTGCCATATCATATTTTATAAATAAAATTTCATTTATATTTTGAAGCTTTAAACTAAATATATCTATGTTTCATTTTAAAAATAATAAAATAAAAATATGCAAAAGAAAATTCACTATCAGTATAAACTAATGGCGTTTATTTCGAATTCTATTATATTAGGCCATATTTATAAAGTTAGTGTAATATCAAATGAATTTAACAATAAATTTAATTGTCTTCATTGAATTTCAGAAATACATGTGCAATTTAAAGAAGCTCGTTTTCCGGTGTTATACCTACCATAGAAGTGAATATCTCCTTCGCTTTTGCACATATTTAGCGCAATATCCACATGATAAATTAGAATATGTTAACAATTGGGACTGCACTACAAGTCTATATTTAAAAACTACGGGCAAGCTACTGGTCACTTTTCGCAATGAAAACATGGTATGTTAAACTTGGTTTGTATTCGGTCTTCCTAAATCTAAGCCCGTTTATTATTATTTTAGAACTATGATAGAAGAATCGAAGGTCCAAGAAGGATGCTTTTGCCATTAAATAGAACAAAACAAAATTCACATGGTACAAAATGTTTGCGAAGACGCTCGACCCAAAAGCAATCACCTTCTCCAGCTATGGTTGAACCTCCGTGTGATGATATTTATCTTTGTGATAACTGTGATGCTGAATTTGTTGGTTTATGCAAAATGAAGGTACATATATTAATTATAAACTAGATGAGTAGTGGAAATGTAGTTTCTGAATTTTTCAATGGAAATTTGCACATTAAAGTTATACGATGTGATAATTAATATGAATGAGGCATATCTTTATAATTATCGTTAAATTAATGTATTGACCATTTGTACTTTGACATTATAGGAACATGAAAAATTGTGTTATCGTGTTGAACCTAGACCAATAACTCCAGACGCTGAATTAGTGCCAGAAATCAAGCAAGAACAATTCATGGAATATTTTGAACTGAAAACAACCAGAGCATCCGACCCAAGTCAAAGGAACAATGCAATAAGTAGTAATGATAAAAGTGTACAGAATCGTACTACGGGGCGTATAAGAAGCTCTGTCAACTTGACTCGCTGTCCTACAATTCCGTTTTCCTCTCCTGCTGGACTTGCTCTTGGCAAAAAGTCCAAGATGATGACGGAACTTATACAGCAGGAACGTCTTGAAAGAATAGAGAGACACCTCAGTGCTCCACCTCTATCCACCTCGTTTAAGCCTAAATGGTTTATGAAAACTTATGAATTTGATAGATGGTCTGTTACCTATAAGCCTAATCGTGATAAATCGATAAAAGTCGATGAATATGCTCATGAATATAAATTTGCGAATTATACTGGAAAACCCGGTAAGTACGAGTAATATTAGTGGCAGCGATTAAAGCAAAAATTAAACTTTGTTCTATAAACAAATAGATTTACAAATCCAATTTTTAAGTACACTCTACATACAATACAAATGCTAATGACTGTGATCACTTAATTTTTCATTGCCTAATTATTAATATGCAAAAGTTTTGGTTCTCTGCGCAAAACTTTTTATCGATCGATTGCCACTACTGAACTTGTAATCAATTATAATCTTACCAATATTCATTTATTAAAAGCACTTGCAAGTTTCTGTAAGGAATATTTAATTTAAAAGAATTTCGTTAAAGCCTTTATAGAGTGGAGGACGAAAATTTAACAAAGATATTAAATTAATTAAATATTAAATTAAATCTTAAATCTATTAAATATAAAGCAAATCGCGTAAGAACAATACGAGGCTCATTTATATAGTCATTCATAATTGGATTACACGGTAATCCAAAATTGCAACGAAACGCATAGCTAATAACAACTTAAAGTGGCAACATGGGAACATCTTTAACGTAATTTTTTATTTGTTTTTCCCTTTCAGCACTGGATTTACGATCTCAATTACTATATATAGCTTGCAGACCAATTTACGTAATAGTGACTCGACTGTCCGATGAAGAACTCGAGGAGTTAAAGCGAGATCCATCAAGGTATAGGAGTCCGGAACGCAAGATACCGCGCATTCGGGCAAAATCTCCATCGTTCGAGGGCATATTCGAGCCCGGCACAAGAGAATTCCCTAATCCAATAGTGATGATGGACCTGGAAGAAGACGATAAGCCACAAATTCTGCCAGCTTCCAAGCCAGTATTTGACCGGTCCGCATTGACGACAATGGCTACGATTGCATCCATGGCGAAAAAGAATTGCAGAAGAAGCTGTAATACGGCCAAACGCTCGAAGCCCTTGAAACCCGTGATTTTTGTGGACCTGTGCTCGTCGGACGACGAGGCGCTCGAGGACGAAGAAGACTCGAGTCTGTGCATTTCAACCGACGAAAATCGCGATCCCATGCGGAGGGCAAAGACAACGTCGACAATGGAGGTTTGCGTCGATCCAAATTTTCTTTGCACTTCTCTCCTTGCGCAAAGCAAACTCTGCACTAAGCCATGTATTTATCCAGCCGACTCCACCTCCAGCTGGCTCACGAATTTGAACATTGATGGAGATCAGTCGCGCAGCTTCTTAAAACACGTGTCGATCTTCAAGGTCGCGCCTTAAGGAATCGTTTCCTTACGCTATAGAATACTTTCGCGCTTAGCCGCTCGGTCGGATGTGAGGGTGTCGACTGCTCTGACATGCTTCGATCACTTATTTCGAGTACGCCTTCACGCCCCGTCGAGTCTCAACGATTGCTCACCACCGATCTTCCGGGTCTAATTGATCGTTATTTTAGAAGACAGTTGCTTGGGTCATTTTATTTTTAGCCCCGACAAATCTACGATTGTTCACTGATGCGCCAAGTGGCTCGTTTTTATATTGAAAAATAATTGCCTAAATTATTTTACTTCTCGTGAATTGTATATATATATATACATATATTCATATTGATTGAGTGAAATTGTTCTGTGTTTCATTTAGTTGTAATCAAATTCGTTATTTAGATAATATTCATATATATATATATATTGATGCGCGAGAGATTCTATTATATCAATATACATATAATCTATATTTGAAAATTGGTAGTCACTTCCAATTTCAATGCGAGATAATGTTTCCGCACATAATCCATCCGAATGCGATTCCTGGCAAATTGATCTACTGTGTGTAATCCAATGTGCATTGGATGAGTGGTGAGGTTGTCTTAAGATCCTGTCACTTTAAATAAAGTCTCGATCTTGATGTCTAGCTTATCTAAAACAAGTGTCAATTGAATCCCACATTGAATTTGGAGGATTTGCGAAACCTTATCTTATGTATTTATTATGTATTCAAAAAGATATTGCAAGCTGGGATAGTTTAAGTTACCTTGAGTATTAGTGAGCAACTGCAGATTTGTGACAATAAGGTGAAATACATAGAACGAAGTTTGGCTAAAGTAGTTGCCAGACAAGTATCTGGGAGCCTCTCAAGTTCAAATAAAAAAGAAAAAAAAAGAAAAAAAAAAAATTGTATTTATTTCCGAAATATATTATGACCATTAGGTACGTGACTCTACCAAGTTATAAGAAGTAATATTGTACAGATTTTCCAGTACCATTTTTCTCTATTTTCTTACCTATTATTTCCGAGTAGAGCACGCACGACTTTGTTCTTGTCGTTCACAATGAACTTTATATGTTATATATATATATATGTGAGTGCGCGCCCGTGTGTATGTACATACACGTGGGCACGCATGAGACTGCAAATAAAAAAAAGGGAGAGAGAGAGAGAGAAATGAAGCGGTTTGTTTGTTTCGCTGTGTTGAAAACCCGGAGTCTGATTCATCCATACACACCGCGCAATTATTAATTGAAAATGTAGGAATTCAATGAGACATAAGCAGCCATTAATGAACTGGAATGAGAATATGATTGATTTGTTATGTGAAATGAACGCAAATAGCAGCATCAAATGTCTCCTAATAGTTTGTTTTTAATTCGAAAAGTGGAAATTATAAGAAATCGTAATAAATGAAAATTTGAGATGACACGTGCAGATTCAAGTATATATGATTGTTTGATATGCGTGTATATGTAATTGCAAGCGTTTTCATGCATGTTTGTGTGCATGTGGGCATGTATGTACATGCACTTACGTGCTTATATGAGTATCAGTTATGCCGTCAAACGGAACCCAGACGAGGTAGATTTTTCACTCCATATTTTTATATAAATTTTAATAGAGCCGAAATGTGCAACCGAGATGTTGTATCCTCTCTGCTGGAAATCTTTCTTACGTGCAGATATTATCAGGCACGTTGTCGGTTTTCGGCCTGCGGTTCATTTATTAGCACTGATATATAAATACGTTCATTCGACTTATGATAAGAATCATCGCTGGAATGTAAAAAGAAAAAATTTTCAGTCTCAACTTAAATATCATTTATTGTTTTTTTTATGATAAACTTTGTATTTAAATAAAATTATATTTTGTTTTTATTTAAAAATCATATTCACCTCACGAACGACTCAAATAATCATCGTTGCATAGTGAATCTATGAAACAGGAAAGGGAAAAGAAAAAAAAAAACAAAAGGAAGAAGAAAAAAAAACGAATATTAATAAAATAAAGACTGCTGAAGTTAAAAAAAAGTATTTTAAATGTATTAGGTTTAAAATAAATTTGGATAGTTGTCAGTGATTATTGAAAAGGAATTAATTTCAACGAACCTTTCCTTGTATATTTACTTACTTTTACTTATAAGTGAGCAATACTAATGTATATATTAAATTATATAAACAATTTCGAAGACAAGAGAGAAAAAAAAAACACTTAAAATCTAGACTGCTAATAAAACTAATGCAAAATTTTCGCGCTCAAATTTTACTCGGCCATAGTGATTTTAATCATTATGTTTTGGTAAAATGGCAACTGTTGCAATTGCTGTGTAAATCTCGGAATATAACCATACTCATGTTGACTCGTATGGATTATATGATTAATATTCATGTTCACAAGTTCTTTTTGTATATAAAACTGAATAAAATCTTGTAAAGTACATACATATATATATACATATTTCTTTTGTATGAATGTTTAATAATTGAGTATTTGAAATTGACAAAATTCTATGTAAAATGATGGTCTTAAGAAATGTTTGTGCATTTTTAAACGGTGTCGTAGTAATGCACATTATGTAGCTTAATTTGATAAGATTTTTCAATATTTAAATTGCGAATAAAAATGTCGGTGGTTATAGAAACCACTGTTGGTGATTTTACCGTCGATCTTTATACAAAGGAAAGACCACAAAGTGAGTTTATCAGTCATTAAATAATCTAACCTAACTTTTTATTAAGTGTTTTGAAAAATCATTTCAATTTAAATTATAAACAAATTGCATAGTAGTTATTAGATTTTATATTTAATATGAAAAATAAGCTCTACATATGTGGCATATGTTAGACATTTATTTTAATTTCTTTTTCTAAAACTTCGATGTTTTAAGATGCTGATAAAGTACAAATAAAATATATATTCCAACATACCTGAGCGAACTAAAGTAAATTAAATTACAATTTTTATAAAATCAACCACAATCTTCAAATAGTTAAAAGTTTATTTTTGTAACAATTAAAAGATGTAGTTACATTATGTTTACTTGTGCAAATTATTCGTAAATTTATTTGAATTATGCTTACTTATTATACAAATTATTCATTCATAAGTTTATTTTATCAGCAAATTTTTATATCACAGATTTAACTATTATATGAAAAAATCGATTTTATTTATCAATTTGTTCAATTTTTACACAAAGATATTTAATTGAAATTTTATAAATAAATTAATAATCAAAAATTTTTTGGTAATTACAGCATGTCGCAACTTCCTGAAATTATGCAAAATCAAATATTACAATTGGAACTTGTTCTTTACTGTACAGAGCAATTTTATAGCGCAAACAGGAGATCCTACCTCGACTGGAAAAGGAGGAGAAAGTGTATATGGTATTGTTTTAGGCGAGAAAGCACGTTATTACGAGGCCGAACAAATACCAAAAATTAAACACGATAAAACTGGCTTAATTTCAATGGTTAATTGCGGAGATAATATGATAGGATCACAGTTTTTTATCACACTTGGATCTGATCTTCAATCACTTGACGGAGAACATTGTGTTTTTGGAGAAATAACAGAAGGCTTAGAAATTATTTTAAAATTCAATGAAACTATATGCGATGTAGATCATAGACCTTATCAAGATATTCGAATATCACACACGGTTGTCCTTGACGATCCATACGAAGATCCAAAAGAACTTGTTATACCAGATAGAAGTCCAGAACCCACAAAAGAGGCTCTAATGGTAACTTTATTACTTTTATAAATTATTTTTTTTTTTTTTTAATCAGTTTATTGCAAGCAGATTATATAGAAATAACATATCTAACATTATAAAAATTACTGATCAATCAGTTCTAATATTATTTAAAATTTTTTTAGAGTGATCGTATTGGGGCAGATGAAACAATTGATGATACAGCAGGAATGTCAATAGCAGAGATTACGGAAATGCAGAAAGAAAAAGAAGCTAAAGCCAGAGCAACAATTCTTGAAATTGTAGGAGATATTCCAGATGCTGAGATGGCTCCCCCTGAAAATGTTCTGTTTGTTTGTAAATTAAATCCAGTAACAAATGACGATGATTTGGAAATTATTTTTAGCAGATTTGGAAAAATTGTTGGGTGTGTAACGTAATTTCAATCTAAGAGTAGAAAATTTCTTTTTACCTTTTAATGCGTTTGAAGCTTTAAAGGCTTTGACCTTTATTTTTTAAGATAATGAAAATTATGTATATTGGCTCTTTAATATAAGTATTATTCTTTAAATAAATATAAGTAAATTTTATGTAATATAAAAATTATGTTTTAGCTGTGAAGTTATTAGGGATCGTCAGACTGGAGACTCGTTACAATATGCTTTCATTGAGTTTGCTGATAGAAAAAGTTGCGAAGAGGCCTATTTTAAAATGGATAACGTCTTGATCGATGATCGTAGAATTCACGTGGACTTCTCACAGTCTGTTGCCAAAATGCGGTGGCGTGGCAAAGGCAAAGGCATAAAATATTTTGATGAAGAAAATGAACCTCAATTTAAAAGAAGAGAAAAACTTCGAGATTATAATAAAAATAAAAATGAGAGATGTCAAAGTAGATCAGAAAGTCCGAATAAAGAGCGGAGCACTTATTGGGATAAGGATAGATATGAACTTAGTCAAAGTGATGTCAAAAAAATGCTGAGACCCAATAATGACGATGAACAAAGGAGAATCGATAAAGATAAAAGGTTCAGTAGAAAAGAGCAAGAAAGAGGTCACAGCGATGGAAAAAGCAAAGAAAGAAAAGGAAGGAGTAAAAGTAGAGAAAAGATTAAAGAAAGAAAAGAAAAAAGTAGAGAGAGGAGTAGAGATAGAAAAGACAGAAGTAGGGAGAGGAAGGAGAGAAGCAGGGAAAGGAAAGAAAGAAGTAGAGAAGGAAGAGAAAGAAAAGGAAAAAGTAGAGAGAGAAGTAGGGATAGAAGCAAAGAAGGAAAAAGTAGAAAAGAAAAGAATAGCCAATACGAATACAAAAATCGGGAAAATTATTATCGAGATACAAGGATAAAAGCTGAAAAACATAAAAAAAAAGAATATGATCGTAAATCATCGGATGATCAAGATGATAGACATTCAAACAACAAAAAGCCAAAACAACTGAAATTGAAAGATGAATCAGAAGAAAAACTCGAGAGAAGCGGACATAAACACAAACATAAATATAAGAGTCGATGATTAATAGTTGTATATAATACTTATTATATTTGAAAGAACTGTTCAAATATATTTATGAGTACGAATGAATTTTGGAAAGTATTTACTTTCGTTTTATTTTCATAAAAAATATTCATTAATGAATATTGTTTTGTTAATTGAAATATAATTTATTAGAAAACATTTTTGTAAATGTGTATGTTATAAGTACATAAATACGTGAAACATTTATTTACAATAATTGTCAATAAAAAAATAAAACAAATTTATAACATAAATGGAATATTTATTCATCGTTAATTTTAATATAAATAAAATTAATTTGAATATTATAATGTTGGTAGAATTAAATTATTCCTCAGCGAAACTTGAATAATAATTTTTATAGATTTAAATGTAATTTGAAATGACGAATTGCACACAACAGAGAATCAAATTTTTTAAATTTTTATCAAAGAGATCAAATATCGCAAAGTACATGCGTAGAATATAATTTTTTATTTATTATCTCGTTCTTACAATTAAAAGCATTAATTTTTTATCATCTTTGTTTCATTTGTAGTCCCATAAAAAGCACCATCGAGTTCAATAAAAATCTAATTAATGAAATACATGTTCTGTTACATATCAGTCGACCTCTCAGTAAGAGGAGGATACAAGTTTACAAGTATACACTAAAATGTACTTCAATCTCAAATTAACTTGATATTTAATATATAATTTGGATTATCATTTCATATTTAAAGCTCTTTGTTTGAAATTTAAAACAATATTTTTTTCAATTTTTGTATCGAGTTAAATGTCTCGTATGTTTCATCAAAATTATGTTACAAAATAATTATTTTTGAAATCTGATAAAAAATTTCGATTTTATAATTGAAATAACGTAAATAAGTGTAAATTTAATGGTTATGTAGGTAAGGATGGCTTATTTAATTGTTTTAATAATAAAAGAAAAATATATAAAAATTTTATACGGAAATTATTAGCTTTAAATCGAATTTTCATGTATATTTGTTACCTTAATTATTAACATTTTTTTAATAGAAATATAATGAGAATGAATTAGAGATACATCAATTTTGTATTTCTATGGGGAAATTTAATTAATAGTTTCTATACTATTGAGTTGAAAATACAATTATACTTGTAGCTTTATGCATATAAGTATATATATATATATATATATACATATACAGATATATCTGTGTGTGCGTCCGTGTGCATGTGCATGCATGTGAATGCATATATATATATATATTTAGATATATAAATTTTTTTTACCTTTTCAAATCTTTTGAAACAATTTATATCCGTGTAAATATTTTTTTTTTCGTAGTTCATTATATATCCATAGAATTTTTAGTGTATTCATAATTATAAAGATGTTTATTTTTATATAAGATTTACATAAATATTTAAAGTTCATTTAAGTCTATTATAAAGACTTATTATTATAGACATAGATTCGTAAGTTTTTTAATAATAATTTATTACAGATCATCGACATTGAGATTTTTTTTTATCAACTTCAATAAATATGATTAATTATGAAGTTTTAGAATTTAATTAATTACTGGTAAATACTGTTAACAGAGTAATCATATTCAGAAAAAGTATTTTATAGTCTTAAATATATTGATGAATATTTAGAAATTTATATTCGGATGTATAAGTAACATATTTCCTTTGTAATATCATTTTTTCATTTTCATATAATATTTCAATTTATAGTTAACACTTTCAAAATCTTATTTCGGGCTTTATATTTGGTGATATAAAAAATTGGCCTTTCCTCAAATAATTTAAATAAATTCTTTTAACAATATCGTAAAATGATTTAAATTTACCAATAAAAATAATACATTTAAAAAATTATAATAAAATTATATTCTGCCTTACGTATTATATAGTTTAAATTAAAAAAATATCACCACTAAAAGGTTTAATATCAAAAGCTTTATAATAATTTACAATTTATAATAAGTGCAATAAATAGTTTGTTAATAAATTATAATGACAAAAATATAAAAATGATTCCTCTTAATAACGCCTGTCTGCTTTTAATTTTTTAATTTTTATTAAAAAATAATCTATCAATTAAAATGTAATTTATTATATTACATTTATCTTAAATATAGGAATCCGTCATAAAGAACTGGATACATGAAAAACTTTTATCCGAACTAAGAGTCTTTGTTTTCTCTTTAATTTCATGTTCATGAAAAGTATCATTATAGAACTTGCGAAGTTGTGAAGCTATTTTATAAAATAGCGAATTACTTTTAAAGATATTTTTATGCTTAATAATCTTAATCCGATAGGTCATAGATTAGACAAATCAGTAGCCTATCCTGTAAAATTAACGAATTTTACTGTATTCTTATATACATACTATATATATATATATATATATATATATATATATATATATATATATGTATTATAAGAT
>JAPYYT010000484.1:0-48481 GCA_030522565.1 Ceratosolen corneri
TCAATGGTAAAGCAATGGTAAAGCAATGGTAAAGCAATGGTAAAGCAATGGTAAAGCAATGGTAAAGCAATGGTAAAGCAATGGTAAAGCAATGGTAAATTCGCAAAAGTCTTGGATAGTTGGGCCGGCAGTGCAAATCTCGTGCAGCCAATGAAAATGGTCGGAGAGGGCGCGAAGGGGGAGGCGAGGCGAGGGGAAGGGCGTCGATAAGGGGAAGTAACGGCACCGCGAGCACGTGCTCGATGGGGCGCGCATTGTTGGCTCGCGCGAAAAAATTCGTAATATGCTAAGAAGAAGAGGAGGCGGCTAGTTAGCGCAAAAGCCCCCCGATCAGTTAAGAGCGAATGGGCTTGAGAGGCTGCCGGCGCGGGGGCAAAACCGGTCTAATTAAGCCCGAAAAATGGAGTGGCGTCCGTTAACGAAGAGTCACGAGGTCCGCTCGAGGCGCACGAAGGGAAAAACTCGCCGCTCAAAATACGCCGCTGGAAAGGAGAACGGGCGCCCTCCTCTTCCTCCACGAGCCCCTCCGGGGCCCCGCCGCGAAAGAAGCCACGGCGAAGGCCGCGGCACCAGCCAGGAGCGCCGAAAGGAAGCCGTCGTGTGACCTGCGCGCGCAGCCTCCTCGATTTCCAATGGCGCCGGGAAAATTCTCCTTTCTCCTTTCTAGGCACTCAAAAATGCTTAGAAAGTGCGCGACCTGCAATCACAGGTGCAGTCGCCCACGATCGAAACCCCTTTCGCCGCTTTTCGACGCTCTCGATCGTCGGGCGGGGGTGGGGCGCGAGGGAAGAGTCCACCGGAGGCTGAATGTCGACCGCTTCGCCGTTAACCCACTTGCGGGCTCGTTTGAGCGCCTGCGCCGGCGCTACCTGCAGCCCGTCATTTGCATCGAAGCATCTCCGGAGGCGAGCGGGCGAGCGCTCGACTTTGCTCTGCTTGTCCTGGTATTGACGGGGGCAGGAGGCGCACGTGGAAGTCGCGGCGTCCTCGTCGACGTGTTAGGGCTGCGCTTTTTCTCGGGGCAACCGCTCCTCGGCTTCTCTCCCCAAGGACGATCGATGATCGAGCGATCCCCTGTCGCGATTATCCTGCAAATTGACGGACATGTAATCGCGCTCTAACGACTGCCGGGCTCCATTACGCTCAAATCCACCCCCCACCCCCCCACTGACTAGTTATGTAAGCGAAGCCACGCGTCCCAGGATCTGCTTAGGCTGCTATTGCCAGCTCGCGCACTCGAGCAAGTTCATGTACTTTTGCCAATTATTCGCGAGGAAGAGAGATATTCCAGATTCTGATTAAAACCAATAATGCCAAATAAGAATTGTCCAAAAGTTCTCGGCATTTAATGCCCCACATTGCTCGTAAACTAGCGATATGCTTGGACTCGTGATATATATATATATATATATATAAGGCTTATTGAGTAGTGTAAGAAGATCCCTTGGTCGGGGCTCGTGTCACATAACGAGACAAAACGAATTCCAATTAAGATCGCTAAGACGTAAGGAGGGAATAAGGAGGAGGAGGGTAGAGCGTCGATACTTAGATTGACGTGTGAGAGGATTGGAGGTGAGGCAAAATTAGACCTCGTGAGCACAATGGAACGGGAGGTAAAATGCGCAGGCTCGATGAGTATTAGTCGATTGGCCAACTAAAACAAATGCTAATGCTAAGCGCTATTGGAAAGCAGCCGGATGTGTGTGTGTGTGAGAATGAAGGCGTTGGCGATAAGGTTGGTTAACAGGATGGCTCGAGGTGAGCCGGCGGCACGTAAATTTAGAAAAATGATGCCCCTTTCGAAATAATTAGTGACACGGCTATCGGCTTGTGGTAGAACGGGAGAAGTGGAGCAACGGCATTTCGCTCGAAATTCAAGCTGCCGAAGACCAGAGATTACAATTCGACTAATGAACAATGGCAAAGAGTGCAAAGCGAATAGCCCGCCGAGAAAAATGGCGGGTGATGGGGAAGGGCGATGGGGGAGGGCGATGGCGGGAGGGGGGAGAGGGGAGACGGGAAAGCCGGCACTGGAGAGTCGTGCGAGCGTTTTGCATGAATCTAATGAGGCTTGTGCGAATCGTCGGATATGTCGAGGCACCCTGAAATCAAATCGCCGGAGCGCAACTCGCGTTGTTGTTCTGCCTCTATTGGATTGAAGCTGAGGTGGCGCGCCTGCGCACATCCGCGGCCCATTATTATCACGTGGCGCACGGTGCCGTTTTGGCACTCCCCGTGGGCGAGGCCTCGACACGTCCGAGAGTATTTGAATAGCCGCTGCACAGCTTAACCTCGATCTTCACCGATGGCCTTATAACGAAAAATAGGCGGGAGGCGAAGTTTTATCGCGCGCAGCGCTAACGCTAATGACAACCTCGGCTCCGAGCTTTTACGGACTTTCTCCGGGCAAAGAAAAATCCTGCGACTCGGAGCTCTTCGAACCGACAGGCCACAATACTTGGATAATAGGTTGAGTGCATAGAGCCGTGGGGGGCGGGGTGGGGGGAGGGGGGATATTGGCTCGCCTCCATTATGGTTATGGTTAGCTTGTGAAAGGGAACTCGTATGTGTACGCATTCGAAGAGCGGAAAAGTACATTCACGTAATGATGATTTAGCGCACTTAAGGAAACTTGGCCCATTACTAATTATACATGACAACATTATTTCAATAAATTAGCATAGGATGTCGTGTATTTTGGTTAACAGAAAGTGTATGCGTTATTCGTTTGCAGGCCTTAAAGGCTACGAATCAACTATTTGAGCTGTTAACTGCTATGTCGAGTATCCTTTCTTTGTGAGAAGCGATTGATGTCGTTTTCTTTGTCGTCGAAACTGCAATTCAATATATTTAAGCTCCCTGTAGAATCGTGGGAATCTTTTGTTTCGAAAAAAAAAAAAGATAAAGATAAAAAAGGAGGGGGAGAACTTAGCATTTGAATGATTTATTGCATAAACGAAAGCATACAACGTCATCAATATTGGCAAAATTAATACGCATTATCTTATTGATGCGAGTAAGCTTTATTTCACTCAGATACTTTATAATATTATTATTTTTAAGTAAATGATGGCGGAACGTCTATTAAACTACTTGCAGTAGCTTACAAAACTTATATTTCGTGCTGCCAAGTAATAAGGCTAGTAAATTACTCTCGTCGAGTAATTTTCAACAATCGGCCAATAAATTGCAAGCATTTTGCTAATTTTGTACTTCAGACACACTTCCTTTACCCTTCGTGTGTTCCCTCGGAAAGAATAGCATTAATGGCATTGTTTTCACAGAAATCAGATGTGGTGAGTGAAAGCTTTGAAATTTCGTTAAATTGTTTTTTATACTAAATATAATGTTTAAAAAAGTCACGTTGAATTTTAAATCATCTTACACTTGTTAAAAAAAAATACCAAACTAAGTATTACGTGACACTGCGTGTACATGACACTAAATGTTAAATTGTCTTCATAATCTCTCTTGAATAATGTGAAATTTAATGAAAGTATGATTTTTACAAGCTTGTAATTTAACTATGGAGAAAATTTATTTTCCTTTTTTCCCTTTATAGTAAATCATGTATATATATATATATATATGCGGATTTCAAATATGTTTCAGAAACTGGTTTTATGTTAAATACTCTGTAGCTTTGCATGCGGACTACATGCGCATGTACGTATGTGTAAGTGTAGCCGCAAACATTAATTGAAATTTTGAAAAACGTTTTATCATGCTATTAAATGTACGAGTGAAGAGAAAAATCTATCCACGGCTAATTAAACTTATCTTAATAGACTAGCAGTAAAAGATATATAATTATATCTAATGAAATAGAAATTAAAATACGCGTCGTCGATATATATAAAATATAACGTGAAAAATGCCAAGTAATAATATTAAGAATTGCCAAGTACATAGAGGCATAGATGATGAGTGGCGTTTAAATAAAATTCTAACTCTTTAATACAATAGATACGACAAATTTTTTCATTTGCAGATTATTTTAGGTGTGCATGTATATCATTATTGTAAAATTAATTTATTTCACATTTAATGATTGAAACTTTTTATGTCTTTGAGCTTTTAAAATTTTGCCTTCTTCTTTCGAATGAAGTGTGCCTCATCAATGCCTTCATTACCACTAATTAAAAGATTCAAACTTCAATTGTCAGCCTTAATGGGTATTTAACTATATTATAATACTAAACTATTGGGTTATTTAAATACGAATGAAGACTCAAGTTAAATTACAGATTAATGCTCCATAATATTTTAGGGTAAGGATTTTCGGAATGAAAATAAATTACATTTAAATTTTATTAATTTTCCGTATTGGCAAATCTATATTTCAATTTTTTCAATTATAAATTGAGCCTCTTTATTCGAACAATAAATGTATGTGGCCTTAGCTGAATGCAGCTTGACTGAAAAAATATATTCAAGTGTAGATATAAATTACCTAAACGCCTCCTTTATTATCAAATCTACACTTTATTATAAGTTAAATTATATATTATATGTTCAACGATTTTATTGCTCAAGAATTATTATGATATCGTGAAAAATGAATGAACTATAAATAAATTTTCATATAAATTGTAAATAAAAGGCTTGAATTTGAATTGTTGCCGGAATCCTGAGCAACGCTATATTCCTTCGTAGAATCAGAAGAATAAAAATCACATTGGGAGTGACATATCTTAGCAAACATTAAAAAGAGCAAACTTTTATGCATCTTTAAAAAAATTAATCCTTTAATAGTACATTAAGAACTGGTTTGACATTCGAGTAAAAAAACCAAATATTCTAAAGCTGTTAGAGTTAAATAAAATGCAATCCATTAAAGATCAGATTAAAATTTTAAACGCTTTCATCTCGAGAGAACATTATCCTGGATAAGGGGATATGATAACTTGTTCGTAAAAAGTTTGATCAAATTATTATTTGACGTGAATAATCGTAATCGTATGCGCATACCGATTTTATTGAAAACGAGGAATAAATTTGCTTTTAAGCTTCCACGGTTTTTGGAAATGCAATTTCAATTAATTTTATTAATAAATCAGTATATCCCCGTTGGCCTTCAGTTTAAAAACTAATTTTCAATCAAATATAAGTTGAGGCGTATATCTTCCAATAAATGTAATCGGACTATTTTACTTGTAACAAAGAAACGTGTCTTTATTGGCTAATGAATCTGTTCTTAAATTCGTACATCAAGGTATTTGTATTTCATTCTTTAATTTACGATATTATAAATGTATATGGCAAACTTCACTACTAAATATTAAAATTCTTTAAATAAGTTTAAATAAGTTGCTTAAATCAATGAAACATAAAGTGTTTATTACATAAAAGACCTCCATTGGTATGAATATTTAATTGGTAATATATGATTATTTCTAAATGACTGACTTTGTGCTGAGCATAAGAATTACCATATAATACAATAATTGAAGGGTAGATTATTTTGCATAATGTGTAATTCAAAGGTTGAACTTGAAAAAAAAATCTATTCCCATACACATGAAATTACGTATCCATCTCACTGCAGTCATTAATTAGAGAACATTGGATACTTGTGAAAATAAGCCTCTTTCGTGGCATAATTTTTGAAAGCCCAGTCAGCGAGATTATTTCGGCAGATGCTGAGTGACGGAAAACAGAGGAGACGAGTCCATTCGCACGGGAATTAAGGGATAAAAGTCACGGAATAGCCGGTCGACAAGTTGAACGAACGGAAAGAAAGGATTACGGGTATGTAGCAAGTCCCATGAAATTATGGAAACGCGACGTCCGCTAAAAGTTTTCTTCTCTCCCTCTTCCCTCGATCGCTGGGAAGTCGCCGAAGCTGCGCAAATGGCCATTGATCCCTCGTCCCATCGTCCCTCCACGTCATTAGGAGAGTCCGGCCTCCTCGAGGACTCGGAAATCGAATAGAATTATCGCACCTTTTGTTTCCACGAATTGGAAGACGTGCTTTGCGGATTCTGGATGACGGATTTTGCAAGCCAAGCGCCGCCCGGGGCTTTTGTCTTTGAGATTCGCAATAATTTTTAAGGGCTGTAGAGAGCTGACTTGGACATTGATTTGACAAACTCTTGGGGACTTTAATGGGAGATTGGTCTCGTCAATCTAACTCGATGGCAATGTTTGGAGGTATAGAACTGGATTTAATAGTGCAATCTTTTCCTACGGGACGGCATTTTTCCATGTACTTGTTCGAGACGAATCGTCAAGATAATTAAAACTACCAACAACAGCTACGCTTAGATAAACAAGAGAATTTAAATCTCGTTGAGAAATAATTCTTTTAAAAGTTGAATAATAGATGTGAGAAAATCTTTTTTATACGCATCGATCTGTGCTACCCATTTCCTTCCTCTTGTAGTGCAGAGATTTAAGTTGATCCCGCGCAAAGGTAATGCGTTGCGATTAGAAATAGAATTAAATGCTCAAGTTTCATATAATTTCGCGCTCCTACGAATATAAAGGCTGCTTGTCATTGCAATAAATGCATATTTTAGTTCAACTATAGATATTTCACATTTATTCATTTATTAAACTAACGCGATAAACAATCTGTCGAAGCCTCAAAGAAATTGGTAATTTTCAATTTATGTCCCATTAAACGGAGGATATAATTCAAAAAATTCTACAGCAAATAAATAGTCGCTCTCTTTTCAAGGAAGCGCTTTAAAGTTTCATATTACACATAATAGATACGAAAGAGGGATGAAGATTGGAGAAAATACCGTTGCTGAAACTAAAGCTAAACTTTATAAAACTGTAGCTATAGGTGAAAAGGATTTTCTATCATCAAATTTAATACAAATAATTTTATACCACTCGCCAATAATTATAACAGTTTCTCGCCAAACAGTCGTAAATTATTGACTTCGGCGCGACTTAATGTCAAACGATTGTGTTTTTATTTAATTTCACAGTTTATATCGGCTATTAATATTATTTGCCTGTTTTTTTTTTGTTTTTTTTTGTTTTTTAATTGTTAAAGAAGCCTCTTGCCTACCTTGAACAAAACACTTGATTAAAATATTGATAAATCTCTAATCCATCATGGTATTTACAAAGAATACGCCTATGAACTGTTTTTTTTTTTTTTTTTAATTGAATTTTAATATTTATAAATAAATATATATATAAATATATATATATATTACATCATTTAATGGCAAAGAAGAATACTGTAAGTTGAACGAATGAATTTATTTTGAGTGTTTCATGAATCTAATATCTGTGATTATAGATAAAAGCTGTGTACTAAGGTATTGATGCGTTTTTTTTTTTTGAAAATAATCTCTAAAGCCATAATATTACTACGACCTTTGATGTACTTACATTTAAAAAATAATGCGTTCGTAGCATCTACTTTAATAGAAAATTAAATTAATACTGACAGGAATTTCTAATTCTTATCTAAGAATTCCCATGTTTTATTTAATGGATTACATCGTGAATATGATTTTCAAATAATAAACGAATATTATGTACATTCATTATCAGAAGCAGCCTATTTCTCTTTTGAGATGCGACCTTGTTCGAGAAAAAGTGAAGCTTGAATGAAAAAAATCCTTTTTAAAAAGTCCTTTTTAACTCACTGTACCACTTTGCCTTTTCTCTACTATTCTTTAATCTCATCATTTGATTTACTTGTTATTATTTTAATTATATTAATGCGTCGACGTGACATTTGTAGCAATAGATTATTAATCTTTATTATTTTTTTAAATTTATCCTGACTTTAATTATATTACACAAGATACGTACTTTCTTAATTCGTGGAAGTGAATTTTATCGATTAATTAAATAATCTGTGCGTACCACCTAATTATATGCATACATTTTATTAAATAATAATGACGGTGTGTTTCGTTTTAAATATGAGCTTCTTAACCTAATTGAATATATTAAAACCATAGCTTTCTGGATGAAAGCAATAACGTTACTATTATCAATAATATTGGTCTTGATTTTTTCATCATTTACGTATTATTATTTAATATTATATTCAGATCCAATCAACTTACTAAGTATTTTACATCTATAGAGATCTATTCATACATCTATTCAGATACAAAAGAAATTTGCAAATAAATGAATATAGTTACTGAATTACATAATAAATAAAAGAGTGTAAGAATGTAAACTCGAGGGTCGAAACTTGACATCGCAACAACGAGACATACATTTATTCAGAATTTCATTGATTTCATTGACATTTCATGACATTTTGTTTTAATTAAGTAAAACAAGTTGAAGTGTATAAACAAAGAGCTTCGAAAGAAGATTCAAGTGCCTCGCAAAGTGTGGAAAAACTCGATTCGACGGCTGGAGAATGAGCTCTTCAATCGTGAGAATCGACGGGAAATCAGCAAATTGTTGATACCTCAGCCCGAGGGAAAGCGTCAAATCAGTTTTTCCTTTAACTTCCAGGAGAAGGGTTGATGGCGCTAACTCTTGCACGCGAATCGCCAAGAATCAAAGTGTCGATCAAGAGGAGACGAAGGGCAGAAGTTGGAAGTGGGCGACTCGACTTTGCTGTTTTTTCCCCGAGGCAGACAGCTAATGCGGACAACCAATGTTTCCCAAGAGTCTTCCAAATGCTTGGACAACCACGGTTTCGTTGAGCACTCCCTTTCCTCCAAAAGTTTCCCCCCCCCCCTCGATTAATCGATCGGTTTTTTCAGCAATGCCGGCAAAATTATGCATTCCGCGCTCCCGAGTTTTTAAAAGCGCCACACGCAAATCGGCCTAATTGCAGCAGCGCGGCAACTCGCCAATCAAGGCGATGCTTTCGTAAATGAAATCTTATTCGTGTTTTATAGCAGGCAATCTTTAATAATTTTTTCCAAGCTGGTAGTTTTAATGCAGGAGCTCTCTTCGCTAACCCGTGACGCTAACGAGTCGAATCCGATAAGCAATGTTTGCCGGTTCTTATGGTGAAATTGAATTGAAGATAATTTTAATGCATACTGTACGTACATTCGATGAATAATCGTAAAACAACTGCATTAACCTCGTTATTTCATTTTTGTTTCTGTTTTTGTTTCCAATTGGCCATATAACGTGTGCAACACTCGCGCACAATATAGCACTCTCGTGGGCTTGTCCAATGAGAAATTAACGATCAATTAACAATTGCTTGCCAACATTATATTCTGTCTTATTTGTATAAATTTGTATAATAATCGTGCCGTAATAAGTGAAATTTATAACCAAGCCTCTGTCTAATGAATGAATGATTGGCTAAATATCGACTGTTTAAGAGAGCGCGCAAAGACATTAATGAGCTTCGCTTCGTTTTATCTCCATACACTCTGCAATATAAAGCCTTAACCGGGATTGTTAAATTTTTATTAATAACGTATTTTTGCGAAAAACACAAATACAACTTTCCTTCAACCTATCCTATAAAATACCGATGAAGAATGCGAAGCGATGGTAAGTAGTGCGATTAGACAATTAAAATGTCCACTCGAGCCTTTTTGGCATAAACGCCATTGTAATGGCCTGGGACGATCGAAAAAAGATAGAGACCCGTGCTACAATATAATATAATGAAGCGTGCAATACAAATAAAAATACCAATCGTGCCAATTCGGTTTCGAAAGGCATTCTAAATGCTCGGCGCTCATACGCTGCCATATGCATTCTCACATTAATCGTGGTATTATATGCCAGGAGCAGAGGAATTATAACGAATTTACGACCCTAAGATTTAAGCGTCATCATTATAACGATGGACAATAATAATATTTCCACTGGCCAACGCGCAACAAAAGGACCTTTAAAGAAAAGCAAGGACGGCAGGGACGAAGAAGGTAGGTAGACGAAGACAAAGCACAGTTTGCTAAAAATTTGGATATCTCAAAAAGTGGCAAAAGTCGAAGAAGGCCATAATCATAGTGGCGCGTGAGAATTCTCGTGGAGAGTGGGCTCGGCTCTCGGCCGCGAGAGAGAGACGTGGGACGAAGAGGGCAATCGAAAGCCAAGGATGCGCACCTCCCATAAGCATCGAGCATTATCGAGCAGTCGGCAGTCGCATCGAGCGGGGCCAATCAACGCCGCTCATAATTATCATAATCCGGCTGGCTCTTGGCAGATCGAGATCGTGCCTCCAAGAGTCGGGGCACTCGGCTAATTGCAGGCGTAGTTGAGCCACTATACTGGGTGGGACTCTGCCTTATGGATTATGGGGCCTCGGCGATGGCCGGGGAGCGCCGTTAAGCGCGACTCGGATCGCGGAAGCGGAGCTCCCAGTCGGAGGCATTTCGCGGTTGGTAAGCGTGGGGCAATCGACGACGAAACGGGGGAAAGCAGCGGTGTAATGAAACGGAGGAGAGCTGCTCTTAATTTGATTGACGCCTCGGGAGGAGCCGCTCCGAGTGCGCGATAGATTCTCCCTGTGACTTGGCATTCCTGGATAACGAGCGACTATCCGCTCGATCCACTCTTCCATTCCTTATTGTCGAATGTTGGCGGCGCTTTTGGCCTGCGCGCAGTGTGCCGTATTGCGATACTCGAGGCGGCCGAGGGACGGGATATTGGGCCAGGCGATTCGGGCCCTCCCTAATATTTCCCTTATTTATTATATTTAATGCTAAAGGCGCCGCTCGCTTTATACTGTTTGCGTGGCTCTAATATTGATTGCAATTGATGGCAAACAGAGAGCGTTTGTGTGGAAGATGAGAAGCTTAGGTGATTGGAAATCGTAAGGAGCGGTGGATTTTTCTTAAGGCAGCGCATCATTGGACTAATAAAGTTTAATGTTGATAAGTATTTTTAAGATATCTCTTATTTGTCGCGGGGTGAAAAAAACTTGGATAACGACGATGATGATACTCGCTTCTAATACGACTATAATTCAATAAGGTATTTGAAGCGTTAATCGAGCAATTAATGCAAATTTTCAGTCATGGAAAGTGCAAAATACAGTCAAAAAATTAATACTCTTTACCAGTTTGGTTTCTTAATAATTGTACATAATGGATAAAACAGCATTGAGAATCTAAATAAAGGAAACAGTCTTTCTCGATTGGTGGGTATTGATCTTACTTTTCCCTATGTACACTTTTTTTTGTTCTCAACACCTCTGGTAACGAATGTTTAGAAAACATAAAAGGTTATAGCCATTGCTGAAGAATCATTAAGAATATCGAAAAACTGAGTAAAATGCAAATAAAGTTTATGCGATGACTAAATTAATTATCTCGATATCTCTCGGTAAGATCATACAATTATTAATGCGCATCATTGATTTAAATAAAACTAAGAGGAATCACGTTTATTAAAGATGGGTAAATAAATTTAGTCCAACTCGCAAATAATAATTTAATAACGCTGAAAATTAAAATCGACTATTAAAGCCTTTCATTTACGTTATTCCCATTTGATTCCTCGACTTTTTTTCAATTCTCAGATCTCGATTTGCAATAAATTTAAGACACATTCATTCAAATGGAATGGCCAATAAGCCTTTCCACTCTATCGAGGCAATTCATCGTGCTCGCGGAAAGGAGAGAAAACGATGCACATCTTCAATGTCGCCGAAATATCCGAAAATAGACAATAAAATAGGAACAGATTGCCGACTCCCTCTATCACGAGCATTGATTGGCAGTGAAAACGACGAATTATCTGGCAAAATTTGCTGCTAAACAATAAATATTGGCTTTACAATGGCGAAGCGAATAATATTAGCATTGTTTTTAAAGAAATGCTAAAGAATTTAATTTTATAGAATTACACTCTTAAATCGATATTGCGAATTGAAAAAAATTCATTTTTCTACCATTTGGATATTTTATAACAAATAATTTCAAATCACCATCAAACTCCTGCGTGCATTGATTAATTGCACGTCCAATATGCGTGCGTGCGTGCGTGCGTGCGCGCGCGATAGGAACGTTGGCATGCTTATTATGTAGAAATAATTTGATCAATGATACATCAACATTATTATGTGCAATAGTTTAATATATTAATTTGCCTTTAGAAAATCCGATGAAAGTTTAATCTTCCCCAACTTTAATCGTGTTTTTCTTACTCGCTTCTCTAGCTTCATTATTAATAATCCTATAATTAACGATGATTTCCATTTAACATTAGAAAATGTGTACTTAATGAGTATTTCAACTTTCTATAAAAACTTTTGATGATATACAATTTTCGACATACTTTAATAATGTTTTTAAGGAGGTCACATATCCTGTAAATATTAGGCCAATTTTCCCTCAGCGGTGAAAGGAAAATCCCTGTAATAGCCATTTGGAATTTAAAGAAGTGTACGAATTCCAATATAAAATTTAATCTTGGACTTGGTAAAATAATTGAACGTAACACAATTATTTGCCCCAATATAATGGTATTTTTTATAAAAATAAACAATAGAGAGCGCTCGTGGATTATTAGATACGCTTATCTGCTAATATGAATTTTATTTATTCTGGAGAAACGCAATTTTACGCTTTAATAATATTATGTCATGAACAAATGAATTGCGAGCACAGAATTCCGTAGTTCTCATAGCAAGTAAAGTCGACGACCTGCTCCATCGCAATTGCCTTCCTAAAACATTAGAACAAAGCGACGATCGTCAATACATCAACAATTGCCATTATTCCAACAATATTTCCAACAAATTACCTAAGCGTAAAACTCTAATTTTTACGACGTAAATCTAAATGACTACTTGCCTTCCTTTCATACCCGTTTTTTGTGCATCCCGCCCCGCTGCAATTAACGCTCTCCCCCATCAAGGTCGGTTATGGGTATATAACCAACAAAGATGAGGTGCAAGCGACCTTTTTTACCTACGTGTGCTTGAGAAAGGTATAACGTAGCCTAATGATCTTGTAATACAGCTGGCCTCGAATCAATTTGCACGGTTCTTCATCCTCGGGGAGTAAGAAGCGAAAGATCAAAGAAATAAAATAAGAGTGAGGGACGTTGATGGGAGCAGCCGCCGCAAAGGTGTAAGTGGTATGTAAGTGCGATTTTTCGTGATTTCGACGCGAATATTAGCGAAGGTCGGCGAGGTTTATGCACTTGGCGATCGACAATTTCGATGCGGTGAGTATACACTGAACTGTGATAGCATACAACCGGCTCCCTGATGAGATTACCAGGAGCGTGTTATATTTAACGATGTTCTGTGCGTAAAATATACTTTTACGGCATGACATAGATTGATCGAGCTTTTTAATATACATGGGATTTGTGCGTCCCAAGCTCGCAAAATAGTCGTAGTACTGTATTCGATAATTTTGCAATTTTTATTAATCATATCTGGAGAAGTTATTTTTTCCTTTTTAACAATTGAGTCACAATCAATGGAAGCACACTTTTATCCAAAAGCAATTGATTGGAAGGAAATTGAGGAGAGCATTCTTTTTCACGAAACAAGCACAATATTCTTTATTCTTTTCTACGATTTTTCTGGACCAGACAATCGATAGAATCCTTATCTTCTCCTATCAATCTGCTATTGTATATTCCTTGGGGCTTAAAAAAAAAACCTTTCAATATACCACGTGTTGTCAATTACTCGCGTGAATCGCTCAAGATTCTCATGACAAATGAGAAAGTGATTTTAACGCAAGCCCAATTTGACCAATGTGTCGTTGTTCTTTAAACAGACAAAGGCTTTTAAATCTGTGCGCGCGCGCGCGCACCCACCCAGACAGAGTGAGTGAGAGAGAGTGGATAGTCGTAGGTAAGTTGAGGACGATGGAGGAAGGAAAATTCCAAGGACGTTTGAAAAAATGCTCGCCATAAATATAGATGAATGGAGTCGAATATATGAAAATTGCATGAATTATTTATCGAACGCCGTGGTTTCGTTAAAGTAGCGGCGAGGCGATGATTGTGCCTCCTAGTCAATTAGATTTCGATAAAAAATAGCGGACTAGTAGTAGCTTGGAGCGGTGCAACACGATGCAGGTGGTTGTGTTCTCGCGTCGAGCGCACGATTCGCATCCTTTTACTTAGTCATAAATGGAACATGTAACGCTTAGAATAAAACGTGGCGCAATGTATGCATGCGTGTATAGTTATAAAGTTAGTTGGTTGGTTAGTTAGTAAGTTGGGTTGGTTGGTTCGTTGGTTAGTTGGTGGTTATTTGGTTATAAAAGGCGCTCGCGCAGATCGGATAAAATGAAAAATTGAACTCTTCGCAGGTCGATAAATCTTCCGCAAGTAGGTTATAATGACACAAGATACCAAACGAGTCCTCGACTATGTAAATTTGCGTCAACTCAAATCAATATTAAGCAGTGCGAGCACTTTTATTATTCAAAAAGCAGTTATTAAGTGCAATAGATGTCCTTTGATATCGAATGATATCGAGTAAGAAGCACTTGATGTAGAGTATGAGAGAGCCTATAAGCTTTATAAAACATTTGGTCCGAAAAGTTTGCGAAAGGCAGAGGAAGAAACGAGGGGATAATGAGGGAGGCGACCGCCATGTCTCTACTCTCCAATCGGACAATGAGGAGGAGGAGGAGGAGGAGGGGGAGGCGGGGTCGGTTGTCAGGGGGGCTAATGGGGGGGCGCAATTAACGATTGTCCCCGAAATCTCGAGCGTGTGTGGATTTCTCATCGATTCGAAGTGACAGCAGCGGTTCTTGCGTTGCTCAATCCCAACACCGTTAATGCTGCCTTCCTCACATGCACGCTCGGACTCGCAACTTATCTCCACCTCTCTTCCGCTCCTTCTTTATACCTGTTTCTTGTCGCTTCGTATCAATTTCACTCTGTTATTCTGTTACTTCGTCTTCTCCTTTATTTCCTCCTCCTCCTCCACCTCCTCCTCCACCTCCTCCTCCACCTTCTCCACCTCCTCCCTTGTTACGGCTAATCCTTCATTAGGGCGAGCCTGAGAGAGTGGAGATTCCGAGCGTACGAGCTTCCTCCGTGTATCAATAAAAGATTGATTTATTTGAAAACTAATTACTTACAGCTACACGAGCGCGTGTATGAGCGCACGTACGCGTGCACGTATAGGCATGCGCATGTATAATTTTGTACGGGAATGAACCGTTAAATTACCTGACAGGTATATGATCAGAAATATCCACTTATTATATATGCTGATGGAAAAAGTTACTAAAAATAATCTAGGAGCAAACTCTTAAATAAATATGGGACATAAATTCAAGCGTACTCGGATGTTTTCGCACTTTTTGCTGAAAGCAGTTGCGTCTGATGTATGACATCACGTGTTATTGATATACGAGCATACGTTCTTCAATGTAACAATGAGCAAAAACTAGATGGGACATTAATTCGATGCGTATTAATAATAGCGTGGAAGGATGTTTTCCAAATAATTTTTCTTCGCCTAGAAAATAGCTAAGATAATTAAGATAATTGCGTCATAACATATATTTATTTCCTTAAATTCTTCCCCAAAATAATTAGTATTTCAGTGCCTTCTCGACGTACAATGCCAATGAAGATGTGACAATACTCTACTAATGAAATTGGCAATTCCTTGTTAAATCTATTGTTAAATAAACATTAAGATTAAACTTTCGATGTTATTTTCAAAATATTTCACTGACACGATTGAATTCGACACCAAATCAAAGAATGAGCTTGCATTCTGAGAATGTGTGCCAAAATTCTTATCAACATTTGGAAAACTTCACGATTGAGATTCACAATTATTATTCAGCATTGATGTGAAGGATTCGCAAGTGTGCAAGATATCTCTTTAAAGCAACGTCAATCACGTAGGACATGTATTCGCAATTTAAATGAGCTAGCTTGAAGAAAATTTTCCAAATTCGCGCACTTGCCGCACCTTCGAATCTATGCATATTTCAATTTCCCGAGAATTTCCATTAGCGGAAAAGCCCCAATGAGCTACGCGCAAATAAGGTCCAATTGATGGCGTAGTTTTTTGCACGAAGTTGGGCTCGAGGGCATCCCACATCACCGAGTGTATCGTCGTCGAGATGCTAATACCGGTTGCTCGGTAACCCAAGTTTCACTATTAAAACTTTGACCTTAGAGCAGCAAACTTTTTCTTTCTCTCCCTCGGCAGCATCCTTCATTCCGCACATTACCGCCGCTCGATCGCGAGCCATTCGCTTATCTCGATCGCGCTCACCGAGAAGCGGGCGGGTCGAGCGGGCGACCGGGTGGTGGCGGTCGCGCGCGCGGGGGGTGGGGATGGGGGGAGTCGACGAGAATAGAAGTAGAAAGATGTCGCTGCAGGAAGAACAGGGCCAATCTTGGTCACCCGTGGCTAATTCACGGCTTCGTTTCCTCGACTCGCGCTGTCTCTTATTTCGTTAAGCGGCACAACGCGAAAGTTGCGCACCAACGATTTGCCCGATCGCCCGATGATCTATCCTCTTCTATAACGGTATATTTTTACTCTATTTTTTTCAATTTGTAGGTAAACGGGCTTGACGGAGTATCGGCATTTTCTTTAGGACGAGCCAATTACTCTATAAAGGGGTGAGTGATGCATGCTAATGTTGAGGCTTGTCTTTTTATTTTACGGTTTAGCCACAAACGCGATACTTTAGCTCATTAATACCATTGCCTCGGCTCATTGGTGCATTTATTAAATAACACTATCGAATGTTCATATGCGACAGTTTAGGTTTTAATGTCACATATAGCTTTTAAATTTATGGCTTCTGATGAGAATTGAAATAAAGGCCGTGTTTTTCATGCGTCATGTTTGCTAATATTTTTAATTTAGCTTTAGTTGTCTTTGAAAGAAGAATACGAGATATAAATGGAAATTTTCAATTTAATCTGCCGTCGCTTTAAAGGTGTATCAAAAACAATTTTATAATTTTAATCAGCTGTTTTATTATTGCAGCTGCATAAATAAGTAAAAAAAAAAAGAAAAGTCGGAGGGATAGAAGATTCGAACTCGCTAGAAGAATTTTAACTTTAATAATAAATAAAGACAAAGTTATATGAAAATTAATATATCAATTTAATGATAATAAATCGCAATAACTGCACTGCGAATAATATTCTAATTTTAACATTGGCCAATTAAATGAATGGAAAACTAAGTTCGAGATTCTTTTAATCTACTATTTCATATATATATATCTGCTATAAAATTAATATATAAATTTTCTAAAAATCGATGTTATTTTGAATGAAATGTGAATAATACACATTGTTTTATAATACACATTTTTTTTATAAAACATAGTTAAAGAGCATTACCTGTATAATAATTTCCAAATAAAAAATTTATGTGTGCCCGACTACGAAATCTTTTGTACTACAATTAACTGATTGGAAATTGAAGATATTTTATTTTATAATGGTGACAATGTTCCACTAACATTTCTACGATATTCCAATTAATTAGAGAAATATACTACTAAATCAATATCTCTCTAATACATGTTACATTAGAATATGGATGTAAGAATTATTGTAGAATGTTGAAAGGTAAAATGAATACTCATTATTACGAAATACGATTCTTCGTATAAAATACTTTACAATTATATTATATTTATATAAGTGACATTGTAAAAGAGCATTTGCACACCAATACTACCCTTATTAAGGGAAATATGTAAAGACCCTCTTCTAACACATCTTCTAACGGTATGAGATAACGGACTACTTCCTTTTCCCATTTGATTAGGTTTTTCTTGTTCTACAATTACTCACACTTTTCTATATTTCTGCCTACAGATATATATATATATATATATATATACATATAGACATATATACACAAAAAACCAGCATGCATATGCTTGCGCTCGTACACAAAGACAAATTTGTACATACAAAATATATGTATATATAAAAGTTTATATGTATATATATATATATGTATATATACTTTTATAACACATAATGGAATAAAATTAAAAAATTTTAATTATATTATTAGATTTTTAATACACTCGTTAATATTATATTTAATTTCCGATATACCTTTAATATTAGAATTTATATAGCTCGTATTTTATAACAATAATTCTAATCAATAATTTTTATCTCGCTTATTTCTAATTCTATTAATTTAAAAATTATTCATTGGTATATTTAAAATAATATAATAACTCTACTTTAATAATAAAATAATAAGAAATTATGATATTAAACTATTTGTACAACTGTTTACGTCCTTAGTACACACAATCTTTACTTTTTTTCGAATATTAATTAATACTTTTTTTCGAATAGAATATTATTCTAATTATTAATTTTTTAATTTATAGCATTAACATTCCATTCAATTTATAGTCACTTAAAAAATTGAAATTAATTCATTAATAATTAATACGGCAACCGTCGATCTTTCCTTGTTTCTATTTATTACGAAAAACAGGCTTTTTTTCAATAATTGATCATTTATCGCTGTTGGACAAAAATTCGATTAATTGGCCATTTTTGTACATGTAAATATAAAGAAAAATGTAAACTAAATCGAATGCATAATTCATATACAAATAATGAAATATCCTAAACAATAGAGAAATGATGTCTATGAATTTTTTTCTTTATCATATTATTTTATATATTCTCATTATTTATCATATAAATTTATGGATATTTATTAAAAATCGTTCATAAAATTGTTTAAAATTATACATAAACATTCATGAATAGGGCGTAATATAGTTGAATATGTCAAATTGACAATGAATATAATATAGTGGTAGTGGCATACGTGAAAATGCGTCTAATAATTATTTTTAATATCATTAATATATAAGATACCAATCGTTTAAAGAATTTGTAAAATTATTATACGAAATTAAGGTTAATATAATGTATTTTCTGTACTCAAAACCTGTCGATCATTATGCATATTTCATTTGCTATTTTGTTACCTATTAAGAATTATTCTTTATATACTTCTATTTAATTGCCAAATCTTACTGTACAAATTTACGTATGTACATTTAAAATGTTGTATAATCAAACAGGAATTCATATAATATAATTTTTTCTTTGAATGCAGAGACCTTTAAAAGGTCGCATATAAAATAAATTTTTCACACATCCATGCACGATTTGCCAACATAATACTTATAAAATTATTAATGTCAACGTAATTATTTGTTCGAATGCCTATTTTAAAATCTTAAGTCTCGAGAAACATTGTTTACTGATTTATGCGTATCGAGGAATCGCAATACGCATTCCCATATAAAAGATACGTTTGGTTAAACATTTATTTATAAGCATGTACGCTTTTATTACAACTTCGATCTATATTCTTTGCATAGGTAATAAAAGTAAAATATACCGAAGCCGAAGAACCGAGAGTCAGCAAATCTTACCTCACATCTGCAATTGTCCATTACGTGCAATCTGCAATACAACATCCTAACCCTACCGCATGCAACATACAACGCACACGTACACACACGTACGCACACATAGGTAAGAGAATTTCTGATATTACCTGGTGCCCAGCTGGTATACGATGTACTGGGCATCGTTGCTGTTGTTTATCAGGATAAACAATATACATTGCACCTAATAGGCCTCCTATATCATCGTTAGCATATAAAATTGTATCTTTATAATCTCTACATTTTCAGAGTTTCTCTAGATTACCGGCAGACTCGTCTAGTTTCCCATGTTACCTTGGGGGGGGCGGGGGGAGAGAGGGAAGAGGTGATCGACTGCACATCATCGGTCATTTCCGTTCTCACGATGACATTGATAAGGCGTCTGAAATTTTTATAGATTATTAAGTAGATTATTGAAATCAACGGGATCAAAAATATGGTAAGGTATTGTTAATATTCTTGTTTATTTTAATATAACGATACTTCTTGTTTGCTTACACCTTAATCACATAACCTGCCAATTCAACTTAACCTAATAAAATCTCATAGAGTATCATTATTTTTTGTTGAAAAACAATTGTTTTCGTATACGCAACACAGATTTATGAGGGGAGCAACCTTCAAATAAGAGCAGAAATTTATTTATCTATTATTATTGATTATATTTAAGATGTTTTGCGCATATGATAGTTATGAGTAGATGGCCACAAAATTAACAAAACAAATAATCATCCACTTGTCAAAATATTGCGTGCCTACTTTTTCTATTATTTATTTATGTTTATATTTATAATCTAACTCCACTTTTCATTTGTAATGTTATTAAGTCAGTGTTACGTAGCTTTAATGAATGTAGTATCACGCGCAGAACATATATTTATAATATATGTAACAAAAATTGATTTAAGAATTGATTTAAAAATAAAAATAGCAATGTAATATCTATGAATTAAAAAATAGCACTTAACTATTTTTTGTCTTGTTAATAATGCTAAATAATATATTATTTAAGTAATAATTTATTATTACTTACTTAAAATAATAAATTAACTAATTTTATTTTATTTTATTAATCTCGATTTAGACAACAATGCTCCGATGGTCCACATTACTATCGGGGTTCTTTTTGGCCCTCCCAATGGTTCTTTCTTTTAGCAAGCTTATTATGTTAGCATCTGGAAATGGAAACAATGACAAAACAGAAACAGACCAATGGCTATCTGAAAATGGTCTTAAACAATATCAATCCCTGTTTAAAGAAAAAGGTATTTGATATTAATTATTTTTAAACAGCAATATTTAATATATTTCGTTAACTATGAAATTTCACACTCTCTATAATTTATTATAAAAGATAGTTACTTAGTCTGCAATGTTATACCATTATTTATCTCAATAAAGGGGGATTTATAAATTAATGAATGTTATCCCTAATGAGTAATAAATTATTTACTTAAAGTGAGATATAATTTTTTTATTTAATATTAACTTTCAATGACTTGCTAAATACATTAATCAATCTTACAATGAAAGATTTTTTTCTTCTTTTAAATATAAATTTAACTAAATGCTTCGATTTTACATATACATATTTTTTAAATAATTTATTGTATATTTATTTAATGTATGTATTTTATATATATTTATATACATGAGACGTTACATATAGTTTATAAATTATTTTACAAGAATTGTAGAAAGCTACTAGATACTTAATTTAGATAATGATAAATACTAAATATTATACATTAACATACAAATAAAAGACATCTACAAAAAAATTATTTTTAACTTTTTAATAATTATATATGAAAGTATGGTCTAGTAAGTTATACAAGATTAATGCCTATCTATACTTATATCTATGCATATATTTTTATTATAATCAGTCTTTTCATTAGGATTTGTCCATACTATGTTTTTCTATCATCTAATTTAAAACAATTGGTCATTTTTCCTATATACTTTAATTAGATATTACTTGTAATGTAATGTGAATTTACTATTTCATCTACAAATGTCATATCTACAGGAACTTCAATTTCTTGCATTGATTGTATACTATAATTCGAATCAATATTCTCATTATCTATTGCCTCATTATCTAATACTATAATGTTTATTTCAATATCATCAGTTGCCATATTATTAATTTCACTAGGCTCTTTAATAATTAAACTATAATTTTCATTTTGAGTTGTCGATATATCTATTACATTATTATTAATAGGTGTAGGTACACTGTCAACTAATATTTCCATAATCAAGGGAGTTGTTTGAGAAGTATTTTCAGTATTTGAATATATGTATCGATTTAATGGATATATACCAGAAGCTTGGAATCCATCTATAGCATTTGAAGGTACTGCAGCTTTTGTATATGCTACTCCAAAAATTTCACCAACATTTATTAAATTAATAAACTGAGTTTTGTTCCTTTGTATCCATTTATTATGCTCTTCGCAATAATATTTTTTTAAGTCTTCCATAAAATGAAACTCTAGCGGATGCAATTTATGGCCAATATTTACTGGTATACTTAAGATTTGTATATTTGTCTCTTGAGCTTTTTCTATGAATTTCAAATTCTGCACATGCATAGTATGTCCATTTAATAAAAGTAAAATAGGATCTGTATACGTTGGTTTCACATAATCTAAAAAGTGATAGAACCATATTGGAAAGAATATTTCATTTTGCACAGATCCAGATGGATGACAAACAATTTTAGATCCTCGAGGACATTTTTTAACAAATTCAGGATCTTCTATATTTGTAGGGAAAATTATTAATGGCGGGATAAAAGTACCAGTAGCATTACAACATGTAATTATAGTAATAAGTTCAGAATTCGATGTATGTTTGTCTGTTACATTTTTAAATCTGGAGTTTAAGCTTGGTATTGAAATATAAGCTGTTTCATTAACATTATAAATACAATTTGAAGAGAACTTATAAAGCTGCTGATAAAACGTCAAAAAATCAAAGAACTTTTCGATACTATTTACATCGTTGAATTCACTGAAATATTCACTGTTAGCGGGACTCGGTACAATATCGTTATTTCGTTTCAAAAAATTTGTAAACCAATCTTGCCCTGCTAACTGTGTATCTCTATTGAAAGTATGACTAATATTATTCATTTCCGCAAACTGAAATGCTATTCGACGTAGCTCTAATGAATTTAGCTCGCATAGTGAATACTGCAGATATTTTATATACAGGTTTAAGTTATACTCTTGTTCTTCCGTAAACACATTCTTAAACCTTCCCAATTTCATATCAAAATTTTCAATATTATAAAATTTAGCTTTTTCACACCATCTTACAAGAGTAGTTTTAGGTATATTGAATTTTTTTCTTGCTACTTTCATTGGCATTCCGTTCTTCGTAACAGCACTGACAGCTTCGATCAATTCGCTCCTTCCCCATTGTTGTTGATTTGTCTTTCTTATATATTTGCGCACCATTTGGATTAAAAATTATCCTATAATATAAAATTTATGAATCAGTTTACAATATCAATATAAATAATGACAATTTTATTGTTTCATTCAATTAAAAAGAATTTTATAAATACTACATGGTAATGTGTAATTTTTCATAAATAAAATATTTGTATTGGGTTGATAATTGAGTATTGCTAAATAATAATGTTCCATAATATGTATTCTGAAAATTACAAAAAATTAGAAATAAATTCTTTAAATGAATTTTATTTGGAAGAGGTAATACATTTAGGTAATAATAGGCAATACATTTAGCTACCTCTAGTTCTTTCATACATTTAATTAAAGTATAAACAATTTTATTATTGCAAAATTAAAATCATTGTTTCACAATTCCAACTTTTAGGTTATATTCATTTATTGTTAAAGATGCGTGCGCAGTTACTCAACGGTTTTTAAGGCAAAAATCTAATGTTCCATTTATTTGTAAATAACATTTTAGACTTTATATTATGGCATTATCGTAATGATCAATTACATTTATTTTTCTCATTTATGATTATCACTGTATCATATTTTACTAATATTAAATTTCCTTTTTGTTCATTTGTTCATGAAGTGAAATTAAAAATTAATTGTTAAAATAAAAACAAATATAATATCAATGAGAAATATATATATATATATATATATATATATATATATATATATATATATATATATGTATGTATGTATGTATACACATTTATATATTGATATTGGCTTCTTATTGTATATATTTTTACTTAATAAACAAATTTCATTTATAGGATATAAAATATACATATGTAGAAATATAAAAAATTGAAAAAATTTAATAAAGTGAAGTTTTCTTAAGATTTTTAGTATTTTATTGATAAATGTCGAATTGACATATCGGTTTCACATTTTAAAATTATATTGGAAATTGGAAAATACATAAAGATTTTTATAATACAGAATTCCAAAAAAAGTTATTAATGAAATACTTACGGAAGCTACAGATTATATTCTGAGTGAAATTTAGATTGTTCTCTTGTAATAATTAATGAAAAATAAATAATTCCTATCGCATACTGATAAATGTAAATGAAATAGTACATGATTTTTTTTTTTAAGTGTGGTTTTCATTCGTTATTTAATTATATAATTGATGGTATATGCATTTTTTAAAAGAAAATAAAATCTTTCTGAAAGTTAAATTGACAACTATACATTATTATTTTAATAAATTAAACGCGCAATATATACATCTACAAGGACAACAACAACAACAGCAACAACAATAAAAATAATAATAATAACAACGTACCTTATAATTGTATGTATATGTAAGAAAGTGTAAACAGTATATTATAAAGCTAAAAACTTTTTAGAGACGCAATCGTATAATTTCATCCAATATCTGTTTATATGCATTAACAAAATTTATGAATTTAATATTTTAATAATCGTTATCATGCTATTACAAAGTTACATTAATAATATAGTTAATATAAATTATATATAAAAATAATTATCAATTATTTATAAAAATATATTGCCCCACTGTTCTCTTTGAAGTATTTAAAAAATATTTTTAACCAAATAAATGAACGCATTTCTTTCTTTTTTATAAAATATGTACGTAGTTTTTACTTTATAATGATGTTCTTATTCTTTTAGGTTTACTATTTACAATAATTTTTAATTTACATAACTTTTAAAGTAATATATAGTCAATAAATAATTAATAAAGAAAAAGATTTTTAAAATGTTTTTTTAGCTTTAATTACTTTATAAAGTATTTCAACTGTCATAAACATTAATTACATTACTTCAAATAAAAGAACAGAAGAGTTTAATTTATTATTAATTTTTTAATGTTTTGTTTTCAAAAACAGATTTAAATTATCGTACACAATTAATTTAAAATAATTTATTTAAATTTAAAACAACCGTCTCTTTGTAACATAAAAATAAATTATATTCTTCATCGCTTCAAATACTTATGTTGAAAATTAAAAACAATACAACTTTTCTAGAATTAAGAGGAATTAAATTTAATGAGAAAAATGTACTGTAGTTCTAAGAAAATATTTAATAATAATGTAATAAAAACAGGCACTAAAAATATTCGAAAATAATATCTACTTAGAATGTATTTGAATTGCAACAATAACATTCTCTAAATATGTAAAAAAAACTTTATGATTTTTATTATTAAGTTCTTAAGAATATTCTTTCATTAATTCATAATAATATCCATCACATTTTATTTACGAATTCACTCTTTATGTATGCAAGTATTTTGAAAAATTAAAAATTTATTTAGCTTTTATGAACAAATTTGGTTTAAAATAATTAAATTTACCTTCTAAGTTACGGAACATATTAATATTTGCTAGCGGTTTGTTTTTGGAATCGGCTACTAAATGCCAATGTAATTGATAATTATGAAAAATATCAAATTTTAAGAGCACAGTGCTATTTAAATATTTTAACATTCGTAACTAAATTTAAAAAATTATAGTTGAAATTTTTATCAATTTGTATATTATTTTTAAAAATGAGAATCGCATTGTTTAATCAAATAATTTTTCTTTATACGTTTATATAAAAATTTAATACCGAATTAATTTAAATTCACTCAAATGTATTGTCGTGTAAATTACATTTTAGGCGACATAATATATTTAAAATAATTATACATTATTATTTGGAACTTTGGAGAATTATCGGATTAAATATCAGTTGTTTGTGGTCACAATTTATTAATTATTAAGTTAAATAAACTTTCACTCTATATTCATCAATTGAAAATTACTTTACAAAACTCATAAGCAGACTGTTCTCGAGCTCATTCTGTATTGATAAGTGAATAATTGACCGATCAAATATCTAAATTCGCTGCTTTAAAAATATGGAGACAAAATTTGTGTACAAATCACATTTAGAAGTGGCGCGGCGATTTCGTCAAACCGTTTATTATTTATGAAACTATTTCGATTTGGCATTAAGAATTTTAAACGAATCAACTTATAAAGAGATTTTTAATATAATTCCCTTTTTAAAGGGGCTCGTTTAATAGAATCTATTATTTAATATTTATGTGCATGAAATCATAAACTCTTGCAAACTCATCGTTGCTTATAGCAAGTTTTGCAAAATTTAATAATCTATATTATTAAAGATTACTGCTGTATGAAGTATGAATATCAGCTATATGAAGTAAAAATAACTTTTCATCTTTATTAAAGAAATTATTAGAAATTACGGCGATAAATGGTGCAAAGTACCATACAAAATGGATTTATTGATAAATTATATGATTGAGATTATAATTGAAAAATGTTTTGAGAGAATAATTCATTTAATTTGCACTTTCATTTAAATATTTTAATTCAAAATGAATTGTAAATTTATAGAAATTTTTGCAATTAAAAATTTATTTTACAATAAAATTTGAGCTGCAAGTCGATTGATTAAATAAATGTTAATATACCACATCAATAGTAATGCATCAAACAATGTTATAAAAATATAAAAATATTTGTTAAAACAGTCGCTTTGTCGTGTAAAAAGAATAAAAATATTGTAAAATAACGAAACAATGACTCTAAAATATGAAAAATACCAAAAGCTTTCTTTGATCGAACAACGTTTAAGATAATAATTATAGTGAATTAGTCGTTTCTACATACATTTACAAGTAGTACTAAGACAAAAAAATGTGGGTTGCACATAATCAACTATTCTAATATATTATTTTTTATTATTAACATAAAAATTGAGATCACAAAGTTATTTTTTATTTTTTGCATTACTTCATTTTTAGCTAAATTCCTCTTTTAATATTTATTTCAAATTAAATAATAGTTTTCTTTACTGAGAACGAGGTTGACCAAATTATCACTTCTTTAATTTTTAACTTAATAAAACGTGATGGGAGCTCAAAAGTAATTAATACACTTACTAATTATTGAATATTAATATATGATTAAGGCAGCCTTGCTCGGCAGATCAAAATTCATCAACATTAAAATTAATTGAATGAGATTTATTAATTGACAATGGGAATCATGTATTTAGTTTATCTACAATAAGAATGCTAGTTATTTGCTCATAAAGCGTATCTCTATTGGAATTTTTCAAGGACCGAATAGTGAAGTTTATTTAAACATTCGCATGGCCCTTTTGTCACATTTAACAGTTATTGTATCACTGTATCGGTAATCTACAATTTATATCAAGACCATCATAGTGCACTAATTACGAAGAAGTTTCAATATTTTAAAAGTAAAGAATCTTCATAAGATACAGTCTACAAGTACATAAATCTTAAATTTTTCAGATTCAGCAAAATACTCTTTGCTACAGATTTACTGTCATTTCGATGTACCTGAATTTTCTCTAAATTATTGGGGTGCTTGAAACGTCAATTGACTGCTTGAGTTTTTCACAATGTATAAGAAATACGGAGATGTTGTAGAGAATGGAGCTTCGTAAAACAAATCTATTTGCATTAAATAATGAAAATTCGTACTCTATTAACCAACAGAATTTGCATTGCATATGGAAATATGTAAGTGGATGGTTTGCTTACAACGCTGGCCAATAAGGGCGCGGCATATAATCCCTGGCTGTTCCCTTGAGATTAAATAATGAATGCTCCCGTTGAAGTTATACACATATCACCTGATATATTGGCGTGGCCTTGATTGATCGGCCGATTTCCTAACTATCATATTCGTTCCATAAACATGAGTGACTTGAGAGCTTAGCACAATTTTTTGAATGCTGTGGCTTTAAAATACGCAACGCCACTTACGAATACGGCATTTGCCTTCGAGAGACTCCAATTATGCGATAGTTTGCATAGAAGAATATTGATTTTTTTTTATCCACGTCTTACTTTAACTAATGGATAGAGAGAGAGAGAGAGAGAGAGAGAGAGAGAGAGAGAGAGAGTCTATTTGTGCTACGTTAATTTGTCCGAGTATATATAGTTTATTCAGTGAAACGTCAAATGATGCTTCCTATCACTTTTCAATAAAACAAGTGCCATTTTGCTCATTTGAGCTCTTCATTATAAGCACGTACTTCTGCACAAGTGATTCAGCTAATTTGCACAATCGTTTGCTTCGAAAAATACTAAAATTATGTACATATCTTTAAATATCTAAACTTAAGATAAAAATTACAATGCATAAGAAACTAACTATGCTATCAAAATAGAAAAATTGAGCAATAATATTTCAAGTTATTTAGAAATTAAAGTGCGCACTTTTATATAAAACTGTACATTACTGCAGTAATTATTGTGCTAATTTAGTAATTATGTATTAATAATATTACTTAATTATTTTAAACTATATTAAAACGAAGCGCGCTAAATGTTATACTAATGTAATGTAGACATTTACAATGAGAAAGTAGTATAGAACAATATGTGATTAATTAAATAAATATGTCAACTACATGTGATTAATACAAAAAGATGAAAATACAAAAGAGTAAATATCTAGTCTCTGTAAAATTAATTATTGGCTGCTACAAGAAACAATCCAAACGAATAATTACAAATGTCGATAAAACATGTTTATAGTAGTAGTAGTGGTAGTAGTAGTGAGAGTATTAGCAATAATGGTAGAAAGATCAAGATAGAGATTGGCAAGTATGGTACACCAGGAAAATCCAAATGAAAGAAGAGAATGGTATCAGCGTCAGAATTAAAAGCCTCGATAAATGTTCAAAATATGCATTAAAGAGCATTAAAGCTGACAAGACGTGGACCAAAGCTAACAGAATACTCAATTATTACAATATGAATTTCTTATATTGCACATCTGATATGCCCAAGCGCTCCTCTTCCTTATTATCACATCAGAAAACGAAAAGTAATTGCTGCTGCTCCACCTATTTGCATTATTAGTTATCCCGTTCCTATATTTTTCTCGTATATAACTGACATTTTCTTTTGCACGCAAATCAGTTAACCCTTGGGTCACTCACAAAAAATGTCTTTGGCGTTGATTAAGATAATTGAAGTTCGTCTCAAATCGAATTTGTTTTATGATATTTCTTGAAGGTAGATCTTAAAAAGTGTTGGAAAATCCACAACTATAATTGCTATTAATAACATTGGCAAATACATAATACGGTTTTTTCTTCAATTAGATTTCTATTTTAGATTATTATTTCATTAAAGAAAGGAATATTTTTGTTCGTTATACGATAAATTGTGGGGTGCTAAATAGTAAATAAAGAGTTTTTAACCGAAGCAAACCACGTTTTTAGAGGCCTTTGAGATATATTACTATTGAAAAATGATAGACTGCACTTTTTTCGTACAGCCATTATCTTAGAAATGAAATCGAAAACATAAATTATAAGAGAAAAAATTACTTTTGATTTTTCGGTGAATTTATACCGTAAAGACTTCAACGATTTATGTTATAATATTTGGAAAAAATTTCTTTATCTTGATCCGAAGCGATAAAATGTCATTTACTTTAATGCTTAATTACATATGAGTTTTATTCTAGAAATATTTCATTCAAATACATTTTGAAACTTGAATATTTTTTATTTTTTATACATCTGAGCACTATTAAAATAGTGAAAATTGCTTTTCTTAATTATGGATGTTTTTATGAGTGGAAAAAAATACGACGACAATAGGATAAAGGAAAAGAAATCTACGAGTTTACTCTTTAAAAAATAATAATTAAGATTTATTTATTGTATAAATTTTTTTATTTAGACGGATTTAATTTCCATAAATGTTATTATTTCATAATACTCATTTATTCAAAAGGATATAAGCTTCTAATATTATGAATTAAACAGAATTATTATCATTATGAAATTGTGTAAAACATATATTTTGTTTCGAATATAAATTTTTCCAAATGAATGAAAATCTATTCAATAATAATAATTTTCCAACTTATTTAATAAATTATGAGCACTTTGTCGAATAGCCAATTAAGAAACTATCAAATTTTATGCAAATAAAGTAAGTTTGAACAGAAATATAACTTATTAAATTTGATTAAGACTATCAATCTTTTTTCTTTCATTCTAAAAACTTCTAAAGTCTAAACATCGCAAAGACGATGAAAAAATTGCTATTAACTGGTGTAAGAATATTTGTATTAAACTAATCATAAAACATAAACTTTAAAGTTCTCGAGATATTAATTAGAGTTTATAATAGAAATAGCAATCAAATAACAAATTAAATAACCGTTTTACCAATAAACGAATAACAAATAAGCATTCTATCGGTTGTCATAAGCATTTAAATTATATTAAAATACTTGCATTGTATAACAAACGGTGTATACAAACAGAAATCAGCGGAGTTTACGAAGAAAAAATAGTTGTAATAATAATAAAGTATTGCATATGAAATTTTAAATGTTCAAAATTTTCTTTTTAATTTAAAAAAAAATCATAATCTAATGATGAAATTAAATTATTTTTGTTTACATATATTGGATACATATATTGTTTACATATATTGGATACATATATTGTTTACATATATTGTTTTTTTACATGCATACATAAATGTAAATATTATTATTTTATTAAAGAATTTAAATTTGGTTATTAAGTAGTTTAAAATTTTGTACTACTGACATCTAAAAATTGTAATGCTAGCTCAAAAGAATAAATGTATGCATCTATTATATATATATATATATATATATATATATTGGAAATGATAATTGAACATGGATTGATGAAATTAAATAGTTATTAAATTGCACATATATTGTATTAAACGATAAAGAGAACAAATGCTGGAATTTCTTGAAAATATAATATAAGCTCGTCAAAATATTCCTTTAATAATTAACAAATGATGATAACAATAAATGTGGGGATGGTCGTGCGTGCATGCGTGCGTGCGTGCTCGTGCGCGTGTGAAAAATCACAGTAATCAGCGAGTGAGGTTTTTCCGACGTGAATATTCAAGTGCGAGGCGAGAGAGAGGGAGGGTGGTGGAGAAAAATAATCGCACCAGCAAATATCTTCCAATTTCCAATACATATAATAAATAATTGTTGTCTGAATTTTTATTTTAGTCCACGGCATGGAATTGGCATTGATTGCTACATAAATAGCTCACATTGGGGGAAAAAAAAGAGCGATGGCAGAAACTTCGCCGCAATAGTCAAGGCATTGCCAATAGCAACATATTAGACGGTGGGGGCATACGAAGGACAAATGACCCCTCGGTAACGAAATTCCTCATTCGTTCCTCGTACACGAGCATCTGGGGGCCGAGCATTTGGCGGTGCAGAGGCCCAAAAAGAAGAGACCACTTCTCGATATTCCACCTGGGCTGGGCATCGAGCATCGATCAGTCATTGCAAATGTGCCTCCACCCCCCACCCCCACCCCGGATGGACGGAGCAAGGCCTCGAATGGCCCAGGTGCGCCCCCGCACCTGGGGCACCTCTTCTCCGAGCCGCGTTCGAATTGTCCGGGGGGGGTTGGTCGGCGTGTCGCGGTCGCTCCAATGAGCGGCGGCGCGGGGGCGAGGAGCGGAGGATTACCCTGATATTGTGGCGCATGCGCGCGCTTGATCCCGCGTACTGCGTAAGCCGCCGCATGCAGTTGAGTATCGCGGCTCTTGGCGGCCGGACCGCAGCCCGTCCGCATCTACTTGCATTGCGCGCGTCTTTTCGAGTGCGAGATCCCGTTGGTCCTGGGGGAGATGAGCTTGAGCGCGCGTCAGAATATTCGGCGAGAAGTGAGTTTACTCGGAACGCCCGCTTCGATAAAGCTCGCGGCGTTGCCCTGCTGCTGGCTCATCTCCGTCAGCTGTCGGGACGCTTAGGGCTTCGTTGGACGGAGGTACGGGGTACGGCGGCTACCTCGTGCGGCTCTTCTGCTCTACCTCTGCTTGCGGGTGACGCGAGGGAAGAAAGCACCAGAACAAATGAAAAACTCATCTTTATGCGTACTGTCTCGAGCCTTTGCGATCACTTACTCTCTCTCTCTCTCTCTCTTCAACTAATTGCAAAACAATAATTACCTCACCCTTTCACATGGCACATCGTACACATAAACTACCCAACAGCCGTAATTCAGAATTTAATTGTTTTGCTCGTTTATTTGTGGGCGGGGGGGGGCGTGTATATATGTGGGTCTAGGTGTGCGTGCCCGCAAATTTTCAGAAAAGTCAATCCACCTATTTTCTACGTAACACGTTAGACTTATTTTAATATATATATATATATGTGTATATATATGTACAGCCTAAAAGAGTGTAAAAGTACTTTATTCGTAATACTAAGAAATATGTAATTTTAAAAGTACTATAAATTATTAATATAAGAAAAAAAAGATTTATTTCGGTCGAGCCTATTTTTAATTATCAGCGGTAAAACCTGCAATTCTAGCCCATTGAAATTCATCCAATGCATTTGTAAAATTGCATTTACCGTTCGTTTTTATTTGGCTAATATTCTCAAGTAAGTCAAAATCTGTCGACAACATTTACATTTTCCCTCATTTTATAATCGTAAATTAGTCCCAGGCATTTTTCTTTGTTTAATGAAAAAATCAATTTTTTTTAAGATATATCGTGAGATTGGGATTTTATACGGTTAGAGAATATTCTCAGCTTTAGTTTATTTTTAAATCGAACAGAACACAAAAACGTTAGGAATACTGAGAAACATTCTTAGTTATGAAAATTCACGCGTAATTCAAATAAATCACTCGATACAATTATTGTCATATATGTGTGGATGTATATGCAGGAGTATGTGCATAAAGTAAGCATAGATTTATTCAAATATGGCCGAAATATTCCAACCTACATATCTCTTAGCAATTTTATAATTGAGGCAATTTAAAAAAGGTACAGTTACATTTTTAAGTTTTATTTTGACGGTAACAATAGGTAACAATGACGATAACTAACCGAGCGCATAAACTCGCAAACTGTACATTATTCCCCTGTAATGTCCAATGGCATTCAATTCAATATAATTAGAAAACATTACTTGTTGCTTGAGCTTGAAAGGTAAACTAAATAGCGAGTCCTCTCATTATTAATGGCATAATATCTATTTTCATAGCACAGCGCATCAAGAAAAAAAAGTCTCATTGTCTATTCTTAGATGCACCAGCAGCCTGCACTTGCTTTTTACGATAATCGCTTCATCGATGTAAAGCGACGCTCTCGTATCGATGTGCAGCGGGTGGACGATCATATTGTCGCACCTCTTAAACGCCAATGAGCCGCTCGGCAAACCGTCCTATTTCCGTGAGAGTTGGAAAAGGATCGTAAAATAAGGTGTCGTCATTGGGGTTTGAGGAGGAGAGAAAAGAATGAGCGAGGCGAGACTAAATAAGATGGATCCACTCGTCCATAAGTGAGAGAGCTGTAAAAGTTTATTGAGCGGAAAAATAGAATTTTCTCGTAATGCCGATTCGCAAGTAATAATCGTATAATGACGATACGTGACAATCGTTTAAATTTTTATGAGTCAGAAGACATGAATTTTCAATGGCTTATTAATAAGCTTTCGGCGCGTTAAATTCATATTTCATATAAGTATGAACAAATTTGTATGCTAGGATTATATTTTCATTTAAATGTGTCCGCGTCCAATGCATATCATCTTAATAGCACGAGACATTTGTAAGAGGAAAAATTCTAGTTAATTTCAGATTGATTATAATCGACTGACTTGGTAGTAATTTTGCATTATTAAATCATTATTTATTAAAAGATTGTCAATTCTCAAAAGGCTACTGAATAATTTACCCACCCAATTGCAGAACACTCCCAGCAATGTAAAACGCATTAAAACCAAAGCCAAAGCGTCGCACGTAACCAAGCTGCTTTCGTCATCACTGCCATAGCAGCATTAAATCATTTAATCGAGTGCATTATTAATGCAAAATAACAACAATAACGAAGCCTAATTCGCTTTGCCCAACTGTCAAGGTAATTCCCAATTGAATGAGCAGCCCTCGCGCAGCCTTAAAGGAAATTACTCGAAAGTAAGGACAGACGAAATAATAAGCCAGTACATGCAAAACGCGCAACCTGCCGTGAGTATCAGTTACATGCCGCCCCTATCAACGACTCCTTAGCAGCCAAGCGACTTCTTTGTTATTGTAAAACGAATGAGGATTAAGAATTAAGGAGAGACGGAGAGTGGCGGAGGACTACACTGAAACCGATATATACGATCGCACCCTGACGAACGCACATTAGCATTCGTGCTCGCACCACTCCCCCACTATATATACAATTAAGCCAAATTACATTTGCGCGTGTACCTGAAGTTTTGCCTTCCGCCCACCTCCTCATTCGACAAACAACACGTTCGATCACGCAGTAGTCGGGAATTCGCTGCAGAATATAAAGGCCGGATTGACGTCAAACGAACCCCCCACCCCTCCCAAACCACTACCACCAGCACCTCCACCCACCTACCCACCCACCCACACACACACAGAATCTGGCCCATCCGCCGAAAGCTGGCAGGCAGGATATCATCTAGTCGCTGAGACACAATAAGGTTCGGCCAAAATAATGCTAAACCCGACGTGAAAGTGAATTTCTCTACTCGACGTCCCAACGGACACGAGCAGCTTACTTTTTATATTACTTTTGCACTCCCGGCATCTAAGCCGAAAGAGACTCTCAATGTAATTGTCGACTCTGCACACTAGCTCAACATTAAGCACATGCAATTCTCAATAATTCTTATAGTCATATATTCAATATAGATATATATATATATATATAATAGCCTAAATTCCTATAGCTATTAAAATTTCAAATTTATTTTTGTATCGTGGCACTTTGCGCTCCCCCCCTTTTATCATTTCACCATGCGAAATTGGAAAAATAACTCTACGGGCCAAGCGCAGTTGCATTAAATTCCACTATCCAGATTCTAATGTCATTTCAACCTTTAATTAAAAAAATTTCCACCTTTAAAATTAATCGTCCTACTTGACTTTAATGTCGATATTAACTAAATAATACTGATAATTATGTAAAACGATGTAAAAAAGTCGGATATGCAATTTTAGCTTAAGTTAATCTTAAAGCACACGTACTCTGAAAGTGTAAAATCAATAGTATTTGTAAATAAAAAGGATGAAAAAATTTCAACATTTAAATACAATTCCATAGAGCTCGTATTTATCTTTAAAAACAAAGGAAACGGTCAACTTCAATGGTAAACATAAATATTTTCTTTGTGTACGTTATATAAAATTTCATCGGTGCTGTTTCACGTGAAATATGTGCATTATATTTTACATGCACAATATAACAAAACCATTATTCTTATTAACTTTGACTTATCTGGATACATTTTATTGAGTATCAATCTTGATTTTTAAGAATATTTTATTATTAGGGATATGCAATTAATGATTTACATTAAAATTATTTTATAAAGTAATTACCAATCGACATTTATACTTTTATATGCTATGGGAATGTAGATTTAATGCTTGATATTTAAATAAAAGTAATTTAAAGTGTAAAGATATAGATAATTGACCAAGACATCTGGATTTTAATGTACAATCGAGCATTTTTCGAGAACAAGCCAAAACAAATTTTACTTATTACACTCATACATTAACGCTATGCGTTTTTTCTTTTTTTTTCTCTTCTTTTTGTTTTAAAAATGTAATTTAAATATTATTGCATTAAAATTTAAACGAAATTTTGCGTGCAATTTTTTTTAACGAATGACCTCGTGTATTTTTAATGTATAATATGCCTAAAGAGTTTATAATAAATATGCCTAGTATTTTCATCAATTTTAATTATAATAAATTACTTGCTGTTGAAATTAGTAAGAAACGGAAAAACTGCGATATTGTGAATAATAAATTTTCAATCTAGTTTTCGTTGTTCGCGATAAACTTTTTTTTCATCAAGAACGAAACTCAATTGCGCATTAATTTAACAATGAAAAGTAATAAGGTGATAGGTAAAATTGTACATTGTACATTAATGCTTTATGTAGTAAATTTTAATAAAAGTTATCGAAATATATAAGAGCAACAAATGGAATTAAATTACTTTTGTAAGGTTTTTGAAATATTTATGTCATACTTTTTTATCACAATGTTTATATGTAAATGTAAAAGCAGGGAAGACAAATACTTTTTTACCAGAATATACTTTATCCGGGAGATAAAAATATCAATAATGGAACTGAATAATAAATTCCTATCTCCTAATTTATTAAGCCATTTTATGTTTATTACAGTATGCAAAAGAAATTTTTTTTTTTTTTTACTAAAGTAATATAAATTTCGCTTCAATAATTGAAATGACAATTTTTTCAACAAGTAAGATACAATTTTATATTAAATGTCATTTACTACTTAATGCTGAAATTCATTAATTGTAAAATAAAATGAGATTTACTAATCTTAATTTATACATTATTTTTCTATATTTGCGAAAACTGTGACTTTTCCGTATCACTATTATAACAAACTCAATAGTAATTAAAAAATATGATAAATACAATATCATAGTTGAATAGGAACGAATTGTTACATTGGTGTATAAAAAAAAATTCCTACATTTATAAAAGCAAACTTTTTAAAGAATATGTCACCACACCGTTGCAATAGTGTCTTACAATTTTATAAATAATTTGAAATGTTAGTGGACTGTTAGGAAGCATAATGACATTTGGTTGACGAAAACTATAATCTCTACAAACTTTCCAGTATATCGTAATAAAGTAATATTGGAAGTTGAATAATTAATCATATTGAATATATATATATGATTTATTGCACGGAATATTTAAATTAATAAACTCCAAAACCAATTGGATATTGTTTGGTTAAAAGTTAATTATTACAATTTTAGAATCCGAAAAGTCCATTGATTTGAATAAATCATTAAGTGTGACGTGCATGCACATCCGTAATAAACAAAAAGGGAAAACAGTGCCCTCGATATTATTTAATAGGCGAAAAATCAATGAAGTTGTATAAATAGATCGATGTGGGCCATTAATAATATAATCGCTCGGCTGAATTCATATCCCACGAATGTAAGAGGCAGAGAAACACGTTATGACGTTAAACGACGATAATTTTATTTAAGCAAATGTAATAAGCTTGCAATTCATAGTCCGATTGTGTCAAAGAAAAGAAGGATAAAGAGCGTTAAAAGTTGGCTCGATAGATCCGTAAGCCTTCGATGGCACGTAACGAAGTTTCACGAAGCGGAACCTAAGCGGCGAAGACAATCTCGGATGCAACTAAAAGGCTGACTTCGCTTTGCGTTCGCCATCCCCTTACATTGTTGGATCGCCAAGAGAATTAAGCGGAATTAGGCAGACTTGGACTGCAAATTGCAATACTAATACGATCGTTCGCGAACATGTCGAGCTAAAATCGATCTCTCGCAGTGTCCATAAAGCAATCGCGAGCCTGTCCTTGGTAAACATCCGGGAATCGTGCATGCAGACGTGCGCTTATGCAGGTGTGTGTGAAACGGCACAGGTATTGCATACATAGAAGCGGAAGTGGTAATCGCCTCTCTAATACCATAGGGGATAACCGTAGTAAGAAAGATGAGGATGGTGAGCCTAGGTTTCACTCGCGGTGATTTATCTGAACTTTGAAGGGGCACGCGATGATCCATCGAAGGTATTGCAGCACCGACTTCTCAAGAATAATTCTCTCAAGAATGATTGTCATCGGAAATTAATAGATCCATAATAATTAATCGCTAATCAAGATGGAGAGAGCAAGCCATTTGTGTAATTACGTTTTTAACGAAGGTTTGGGCTGTAAAACTAATGTTTATTTTAAGTCACGGCAATTTTACTTAAAAACTGTTTTTCTTTCAAGTTTCAATTATTATTAAAAGGTCGTGAAAACCGAGATACGAAACAAGAAACAGATAAGAGTTTACGTAAGTCAAATGAAACTAATAAAAATGAAACAGTAATGTTACATCGATGTTCTATTATCGATACTACATCTTCTCCTTACGATATTACTACTTTTAAATATAGAACGAACACTTTTACTTTGTAATTTACTGATGCATATATTTTTAAAGCAAAATATCATGTAGCAAAGCTATCTCTATGATGACGACGATGATAATAAGGGTAATAGTAATAATAATAATAGCAACAACGACAATAATAAATACAATATCTTTAATAATAATCATCGACATTCGAAATCAGAATGCTTATCACGCGAATGAATTAACTTTCAATCGATCGGCAAAAATTGTCGTTGTTCTTATTTAATTTTCTGCGCTGTACCTTTACTTTCAAGGATAATATCGAACGCGTTTAACTTAGATTTCGATAAGGTAATAAAGATTACTTGAAAATATCTAAGAACCGAGTTTACGTCCTCGGCATCAATCCAATGAGCTCGACATTTTGAATTTGCACATTTCACAACAAAATCTATTGCATATCGAATATCTGTAGAAACTTTACAATCGCATAACTGCAAAACCAAAAACAGTTTGAATTTTTCTAAATAAATGCGATTAATATTGCATTTCTATGGACTCGAACCCAAGTCTTTGTTCACGTAGCTTCGTTGCTACATTACCGTTAATTGTCTCTTTAGTCGCCTTCCAAGACATTAATTTACTAACTTGAGATGCTTACCGTCCTGTGTTTCTATTAAATAATTTATTACATAATTATCTTAAAGGCTGAAATCTATTTATATGAGAGGTATGAAACGTGAATTTGATTATTTTAGAATTATCCTCAAAATGTTTATGAAAACCAAGTGTTCTATATTATTCTTTATATTTCTTTATATTTATTAGATGCCCTTATGTTATTATTTCTGTATTTTATTATTTAATGGGTAATAAATATTAAAATTGAACTTTCGTTGAAATATTTCAAAAACAACGGCGAAATTTATCACTAATTACTATATCGCCTGTAATTATTTACTTATGCATTTTATGGTATTATAATTTAAATATATATATATATATATATATATATATTTAATGTATGTATAATTAATATGTATATCTGTGAAAAAGGAAAAATCACTTCTAGCCAAGTAATTCGTAAAATCACATGTAAAATTGGTGAATCAATGAAATATTTTGATTTGTCGAAAACGTTCGTTGATAGTATCGCGTGATAAAGTAAATGAATCAAATATGCTTTTATTTACAGATAAATTGTACAGTTATAATTAGACAAATATTCATAAAACATCACAAATATCCATAATGTAATGGAATGTTAGATTAAAAGTCAAGTACAAAAAATAAAAATTCACTTTACCTAGTTACTCTTAAATGATTAAGTTACATGTATTTTTAAAGGGCTTATTCAACATCCAGAAAATAAAAGAAACGATAAAAGTATATTTTTTTACTTCGGTAATTGAAAAATATAAAGTTTCTGAAGATAGATTGAGTTAAAATTAAGAAACTAACATTTTACAAAAATGTCAAACTCGGAACAGTTTTTAGTATTTTAAATAATATTTGAAGGAACGTCTTACTTTGCTGAAATAATAAAGTTTGGAATTACTATTGTCAATTGAATAATGAAAAATTAAATTAAAATAATCATGAATATTATTGTGTGTATATAAATCTGGTAAATATAAAAATATATTAAACATGAGAATATGAGCTATTAATATTATCGCGAAAATTTCATTAAACGCTCAATAATAAATCGAAAGAGAAAATTGTTTTTCCAGAATTTAAAATTAAAATTAAAGAATTAAAAAAATTAAAGAATTCAGCTTTAAAAAATCATTTATACAGTTTATTTAAATGTAGGCCAATCTATAGATATTTGTTATAATGCTTACATTCATAATAGTTGCAATTATAAAAGAATAATCGAAAGCTCAATTTTCAGCTGGTGAATTAAAAATAAAAATACTGTTATAATTGCAATTTTAGTGCCGAGATTTGTCTGGGCAATCAATACAACTATACTTTAATCGTTTCATAATTGTATCAGTAGCTAAATATTTTTATCGCAATAACAATCTCTAGTCGCTGGCAAATAACCACCTCACGTACAATTAAATTTATCATTTTTATCCTACGAATCATGTAGCATGAAATTTAGTCCAAAGTTCCAAACTTACTTAATGGCTGTCAATTTTTAATCCTAAAAGTAGCATTCAAGCAAGGCAGTTTCCATTGAAATAAGTTTCCAATAATTAATTACTTACGCAATTTGTGCTTTATATGTAGATTTTTAATCGTGCAGATTAAAATAACAAATTTCTGATTAATAAATATCTTTACAATGAAACTAATAAAGTAAAGCACAACATAACGTTACCTCATTCTCGTGTAAAAAAAGTCATCTTTACCATATCACTTTTAGTATCTAAATACTATAACTCTCTCTCAAAGTAATTAAATAATCGAAAAAACTAAAGTTCATCCCCTCCTATATTTCTCACGCAATGTCAATTTGCGTTTACTCGCCGCAAAAATTAATTCGCGCTACTCGCCTCAGTTTCGCCTTCCTCGACTCAGCCTTGACTTTTCTCTCCCTTTTTAGTATTCCAAAACCGGCAAATATTGTACACAAGTCTAGTTCTCCGTCTAGTTCTAGTTCACAAGCTCTCCGTCTCTCTCACTCTCTCTCCCTCTCTCTCTCTCTCTCTCCTTATTTCGTGCGATCTGATTGTGTCTCTAGACTTTTTCTATACTTCTTCAACTCACTCGTGCGAGTACTACGATTATCCGTATGTGTGTGTGTGTGTGTGTGTATGAAATCGATCCTTTGGGCGAGATAAATAGATCCGATTTTCGCGTTTTAATTTCTCACTTGTACCAACTAATTGACGCAAGTAACTTCTTGCATGATTTGGTATAAATCCACCAAGAGAATAGTTTTTTTTTTTTATAGAGGTTGCTAGATGAACACAACGATAGCAAATTTCTCTTTTTATTCAGTTCTCTAATGCTTGTGCCATTATTTTTATCTTGCAGTGCATTTCTTATCGGGACTTCCACTTTCTTATAATAGCTATTTTAACTTTTACTTGCCCTCTTTCATTGAAATCTTTATCTTTTAATGTTTAGTGTATAAATTGCTTACTATTAGCATATCCATTTTTTAAGAAAATCCAAATTGATGTCGAGCTCCACCTTTTAAAATTTACAATCACATGTAAATATTTTCCGTTCAATCGTGGAATATTTTCTTTTATAATTCATAAACATGTTTTAATCAAGAAAGCTAATCTTCTTACGTATACATAATAAATATAAGAAATTTTTGCTTTACTCGCAAAATTATAATTCAGACCACCTAAATGTGATTTCTTTTCAGAATTGAAAAGTCCATTACAGTTTCTAATTTCATCTCAACTTTTTAATTCATTTTAATACTCTCACTGGGTGTACCTTTATAATATACATTGTCAATCGTTTTACGTATTTTCATTTTTGATAATGAGATCATTATATTTACTTCTTATTGAGTTATATGTATAAAGCTCTTTCTGACCTAATTACTTAAAAATGTAGAGCATTTTACATATTAGACGTCATTTCATGTAAATGTAGTCGAATAACATCCCGTTTAATAACATTTTATTTATAGAACAAATTGATTAATCATATCTTTTATTAAAGTTCAATAATATCTATGAATTATCAGATTTCTCACACATATATATATATATATATATATGTATTCTAAAATATCTAATATACATGTGCAATCTATACAAGTACAAATATTCTTAACAAGTGAATATTTTATATAAAGCTAATGATATATTTTCTGATTTTGCCATATTTACGACTATTTTTCTATTTCAATATTTAATAAACTTTTTGCAACAATTTAAAATGCTTTTTTAATATTATTTTAGTATAAATTCATTTGAAATACCATACAATAAATATGAGATATTATTCAGCAGTCATTTCTTATAAACGCGGCCCTTTCTCGCTATAGAATTCCTAACTAAAATCAATTAACTTTTATATTTCGAGAATATTTATACATTAAGAAGATCATTGCAATTTAGCAAACATATACTTACTTAACATGAACAACTTTACGTGGTAGAAATATATTATTTCTTTAGTGTTGCGCATTGCTCGTGAAAATATTTCACGCTCTCGTCATCTGCATAGAATTAACAATCGTGAGAACGTGGATGCATTAAACAAGTAACAAAAATTTAATATGTAAGACGAACAAGAACTCGATGCTACGTGTAAAACATCACACACCATTGCCGTTACTCCAATAAGGCGCAGCACACAACGTAAATAAAGAAGAAAAAAAACTAGATCGATCTTCTCTACCTTCGTCACACGAATCAACCCCCTCGGACACGATCACGTGACATATTTTTCCTTCTAATATCTCGGCGGCTCGCTTCGAAGGCACATAAGCACGTACTCGAGCCATATATATAAAGTTACAAAATCTGCATTGCTTTCGCCGTCACTTCCACCTCTATAAAGTGAAATAATAACGGCCCCGCATATGTACACAATAATGTCAAAGGTCAAGAGGATGCCAGAGGTCGCCATTTTAGCCCTTACTTTACGAAGGAATGCTTTGAAGACTCTTAAAAGTCTCAGCTCCATCTAATTTACCTTTTGTGCCAAGACTTTTCTTCTTCCCTTCATTCGAATTGTCTCTCTTGTTTCAAATAACACGGCTTTGCTTAAGGTAATCTACATTGTTGATAAAAATTCAGGCAGCTCCTACATCGAATGTGTTGGAGATCTTTTAATTATCCAATTCGTAATTAGGATTCGCTCCCTCGAAATAATATTGTGTCTATTATGGGAAAGTCAGAGAAAATGAATGTGAAAAAGCACGCATTTGTTTTTCTTTGGGCTTTAAATATTCTTTGGTAATATAGATTTCGCAAAATTGGCTAGGTTTTTTTTTTTTTTTTTTGTCTTTAAGCAGTTATAATTTAAAAAATAGCACTTGTACGTACGCCAGCTGAAAAATAATAAATTCGTTTTATTATTTTTATATGCCTGTGCATAATGCAAAAACGCTGTTATATGTAATTTATATTTATATAATAATGTTATATGTAATTAATAGTTCCGTTAGTAAATATACTCGAATGCAAACTATGACATTGTGCAGAATTTATAATTGGAATTTTCAATAATACACTGCATAAATATTCCCAATATATCTCTGTTGAATTTTACAGAAGCTGATGTTAAAATTGCATACATCGTCTAATCATTAGAATATTAAGAATAAAAAATAATTGACTGTGTCGAATTCACACAAAGTCATCTTCTTTTCAACTCTATTGCAAATCGATTGCGGAAATGACTTTGTAAATGAGTTTTTTAATCATTAACAATGCATTATTCTATTATTTATTATTTTACACGCTATCTTCTTGACTTAAATGATGTAATTGATTGTGTTAATTTTTTTTATTTTCTTGCGACTGCCCGAGTAATATTAAAATATTAAACTTACAAATCAATTTACATTATGCAGATTTATAATATTGTATTATATATGTGTGTGTGTGTGTGTGTATTTATTTACGTAACAATTATAAAAATGTAATATTTTCATTAAATTAATGTTTCATTGTAACATCTGTTGGTATAACATTGTCAAGCAAACAATGAAAATGTATAATTAAATTAAATATTTCAAACAATTTAGTAATATAAATTATTACGATAAACGCTTAAATTATGATAAATTTTATGCTAAACCTTCGAACGTACTGCTTTAATATAATTTATAAAATTATATACAAATTATATGCACTCGAAGGACAAAACAATCAGCTTTCCATTATTTATTATTGAATTATACTTATTGTAATGACTTTTATAGCTTTCAATTGAATTACATGCCACAGGAATTTATATTCAGCTATTTTATCACATTACGATCGCCACAGTAATAAACATTTGCTGAGCCAAGCTCCTTTTACTTAACGCGAGGAAAGTGTTTGCGGATGTTGCTTTAACATTTAAAGAAATGCCTGGCACGAGACTTGGTAATTTTAGATGGCAAAATGATAAAGGAATACGAAAGAGATTGAGCATCTAACTTACATGCGACCGTACGTGGACTCTTGACCTACAATTATAAAAAAAAAATTAATGGCACATATATCCGGAAGATCGATTAGTGGAAAAGAATTTTTCTGTTTTTAAAATACTTATATCGATCCAGTGTGCATTAGTGCATCCACGAGATACCTTTGCACGTGATTTTGCATGCAACGCATCATGAAAATTTATTGTTACGGACCCGCGAGAGCTATCCTCATAGTTAAAAATGAAACAAAATTGTTTTGTACTTTAAGCATTAAATCATTTCAAAAAAAAACAGAAGAATCCACATTAAAAAAGATAGTCAAAGTTTCTTTAGTTAATGGTATTTCCACGCATTATTCTCATGTTAGTATTATTTGTTAAATTTAATCATCCTATATTTGAAAAATCAAGTATTACGATATTTAAAAATTAATTTAAAACCATAATAGGACGTTTTATTTAATATTCCATAAATCCATAGATAATCAATGCTTACTTTATAAGATTCAAATTAAATTTGGTTGGATATTATAGAATAAATTCAACGAAGCTCTACACAAACACTTCAATACTTGCCTCGATCATAACATCTATACATACATACATACATACATACATACACACACACACATATATATATATATATATATATATATATATATATATATAGTTGTTAGATGTTTATAGTTAGATGTAAAATTCTATATTAAATTCATTTATTTGTGTGATTTAAATGCGTTTAAAAATTTTCCCAAATTTCCTAAATACTATGTTTCAGTAATAATAATTCGTTAACAGCATTAATTTTGTTTAAAAAACTAAAAATTTTGTAGTGAAAAAGTGTGATTGACTTTTCATAGAATACGCGTAATTTAATAAAACCATCATTAAAATATAATTCAAAGATTTATTAAAAAATATTTCAAATAAATGTAAACATGCCATAATAATTAACATTATCAAACTTCATCAACATAGACCAAATTCAATTATTACTGCAAAACTTTTCTTTTATTAATAGATTTTTTATTAAAATCTATTATTATAAAAATACTTGTTCCTTGCTTATAATAATTGTTCTGGCAGGCTCGTTTCATCATTAATGCAATACAAACATTGTCAATCTGTTCTTAAGGGAAAGTATTAAAAGTATGACTACTTGAAAGCAGTGAAAGTGTTAATAAAATATTTTACAATAATGCCCGATAAAACTTCACGAAGTAGATATGGAGCGAGAGAGAAGGATTTCTTTAGTGAAGAAATCTCTTCTATCGGCATGTCAGTGCGACCGAGTGGCAGTGCCTCATCGGGTAAGTTAATTAAGGATTAGATTATTTTGAAATTGAAGAAATGTCTTAAAAATCATATTTCTATAATTCACACTAATTACCTAACGAGATGGCTAGTTTTGTGACATTTTTCTTCTGCAATAAAATAAGCTTTCAATAATGAGCATGGGATCAGTCATTTTATTGCAAACTATTGCAAACTAATGATTTGTAATAGGAATTATTTAATTTGTCTTCAACGAATAATAACTTTTCAGATTATTTGTCAGAATTTTTAATTTACATATACAAATCACATTCTTTATATAATAATGTAATTTATTTTCTTTTTTTTTTTCTTTTTTTTTGTATTACTTTGTACCGTTTTCACAAACCACGATAAATGAAAAGAAATAAAATTAAATATTGTTTACTTACCGTTAGAATATTTACACATTTCAATCACGTACGTCAGTTTTTTTACAAAGAAAAAAAAGTCTTTGTATCTAAACCAACGCGTTTATGTAATTTCCGCCTCGAATTTCAATATTGGAAAAAAAAAATCGTTATTTGCAGATTTTAATGTAAAATTTCTTATTCGTGGTAGTGTGGTATTTGAGAAACAGGGGATAGTGTGATAAATTTATACATGTGTCAACTTAAGTGTCCAAGTGGTTGGCTTTAAGAACTAACAAACCTGCCACTCACCTTGAAAAAATAACTATCATTATGCAGATGAAAATGAAGCGGAATAAAAAATACAATTAGTGTACTTTTTTTTCTATATTTTTTTTATTTTAATAAGAAAGCATTCGTACAATATTCCAGATTCGGAAATAGAATTACTCCGACTGCCGTTTCATTGTTCGTCTTTATTGAAATTATAGCTCCGTTTAACATTACAGTTCTCTTAAATTAATTTGAGTTAAATTTAGGTTCTCTTTATTTTATAAAAATAAATAAATGAATTGATATACTATTATATAAGACAGTTCAAAACTTTTTAAAAATTTGGAACAAATTAATAAAATAAGAAAACTGTAATAGGAAAATTCGGAGCATTAGCCGTTTTATAATTAATTTTAAGCAAATAATCGTCGAATGATAAATAAGTACAAAAATATTTTTAATGAAAAAAAGTATTTATTTATTACACTAATTAATAAATGAGATAATTCGTTCGATTATTTATTTTAGAAATTATTTTTATGTAGACTATAATATTATTAAGTATTTATTTAAATCTATGACATATTTATGACTATTAACATATCAACGATATTTAATTAATATTTAAATAATATTTAAATAATATTTAAATAATATTTAATTAATATTCAATTTAATGAATATAAATGCATGTAAGTATATTAATATTTTGATAAATATTAGCGTATGTGTTAATTGATTGACATTAAATGCATATAATTTCTATCGATATATCCATGTCTATTGGAAGTATGTTTATTTCGGTTTTTTATTCCATTCGAAATGCTGCGCTGTTATTTTTACCGAAGAAAGAAAAAAAAAATTAGTGAAAACTTAATTATAAAAATATTAAAACAAATGCAAAGGATTATATCTTAAATATTTTCGTGTCACTATTTAATTTCAAAGTTGTCCAGAGCTCAATAATTGAGACATAATTTCATTTGACAAAAATTGTTTTATGAATTTGTTATATTTATATCGTAAAAGAGAAAAAAATGAAAAGAAATGAGATTTATAAAATTAATCTCCACAAGACGCATTAGAGTTAAAATTAAAATAAACGAGACACAACTGAAAAGTTTGCGTTTTAAAATTCTTTTATTAAAAAGTTCAGTGTTTATGAATTTGTTCAAGCTCTATACATATGATATCTGCAATATATATATATATATATATATATTTATTTATTTATTTATAATTGTATAATATACAAATATTCTCAATTTCAAATTAATTTAACTCTTTACTCAAAAATTGAAATACGTATACTAAAAAAAAAAAAAAGAATACGTATATGGAATCTTCTTTGTCGCTAAATAAAAATGTTTAAAGCATTTAAATTTAAATTCAAGAATAGTGTACTCGGTTAGAAGCTTGCCTTAAAAGAAATATAATATAAAATTAATTTTACGAACATCTAATTCTATTATTTTCATGAAAATTTTAACTCGTATTAAACTAAATGCCCAGAAGAATTCTAATTAAAATTGTAGATTAATAGAGTATAAAATAGTCTAATAAATTGAATTCACTAATAGCTAAACATGAAATTAAATAAAAACTAAACAGTAAAGATGTAAAGTAAAGAGCTGCAACTACATTAAAATTTGGCAAAAAGTTAAGAGAAAATTAAAACTCATTTTTACTTCCAAACGCTCGGCATTCTAATTACAGTAATCACACGAATTTACAATTGAAATGCAGAAAAAAATGAATTAACCAACGGACAAAAGAGTCAAAGCTTCTGCTTCTGCAAAATATTAAGATTCAATTTAATTTCTTTGTAATAAATTAAAAGTGATGCCTTTTTTCACTGGTCTAATCGCTTAAAAACAAAACAATAACGAAGTTATACTCGATGTATGAATTGAATTGCATTTCAATATCCAAAATCAGTTCACATAGTCGATAATCCTTAGAATCTCAAATATTCTCAACCTCTAATGCTTCCCTAATACTTCAAATTAATCGACTCGCATTTGTAATTAATCATATACACTGTGCGCTGCATACGCTGCGACATCCCATCGATGGTCTACCCTCAAAATCCGGAAATAACGGCGCGATCCCCAGCTGCGCGATTTAAAAGATAAGAAGTCAATATGAGAACGAGTATCGCCAATACGCAGCGCATCGCACGCGTCCCGGAGTGCGCAACAAGTGCGCAACATTGCGCGCAAATGTCCGGCTGAGAGACCAAAGTCCCTCTAAATATTGGCAAAAGTTGCGGGCCACCTTTCGGGCACTTGGTCCCAAGACTGTGACCACGTACGTGTGTGTGTGCGTGTGTGTGTACGGCGGCCGGGTTGGGGAGGGGGTGAGGGAGCATGGCACTGGTGTCCCTCCAGGAAAAAAAAACAAAGCTGACGCTAACCGCGCACATCTGTTCACAGGTATTTCAAGTCTGGCGAGTTGCGGCGAGGTCGAGGCGCTGCCGGAACTCCCACCCCAGGACGAGGAACGACTCCAGCGGGCAGCCCGACTCCTGCAGCAGCGACTCGTCCTGCGCCAATGGCTAGCCGACCACGACCTCCACAATTACTACCAGAGGTACGTGCAATCCCCCCCCCCCCCCCCCCCCCCCCCCCCCCCCCCCCCCCCCCCCCCCCCCCCCCCCCCCCCCCCCCCCCCCCCCCCCCCCCCCCCCCCCCCCCCCCC
>JAPYYT010000485.1:0-65907 GCA_030522565.1 Ceratosolen corneri
GGCAACGGGGCGGCCCAAGGTGGGGAGATGGGGAGGGGGGATGCACGGATAGATGGACGGGGGGCGAGCCGGGAGAGGCGATGGTACCGAGGCGGGGAGGTTTGATTAATGATTTCCCAAGCACAATATTGGGAAGCTATAGGAAGAAAGGACGAACGCGTCCCGTCCTGGGGGAGACGCGTGCGTACGCGCAACTCTCTCTCTCTCTCCCTCTCTCCCTCTGCCTCCCTCTCTCTCCCTCGCATTGTCCCTTTTACTCTTATTCGCCATTGTGCAAGCGGGAATGCTTGTTAAAAGTTTTCACGGAGCTGCGGGCGTTGGCTTTCCTATCGTGCGCGCATGCGTGATCCGACCGCAAGATTCACTAGCTCTTATGGTACGTGTAGTCGAACGATTTAACACAGTTACTGCGTTTAGTAACGGATGACATGGAGAAATAAGAAAGCGAACGCAATTTGTTCGACGGTGAATTTCGCGATTGACTCTGCCTACTTGGATATCGAACGAGTCTATAAAGTGTCAAAAGAATTACTCGACCTCGATGTACTACTATTTGGGAAGGGAATTTAGCGCCAACGTCTTTCAATTGCCCTCAACACTGGATTATTGATTTTTATTTCGCGTATTCCATTCCCTCGCGCCCTTTTAATTATAATAATAAAACATTGATCCCGATTTTTACAGTCTTCATTCTGAAAATGGATAAATTTATTACTGCAAAATTCAGGCAATTTATCAATTTTGTCAAATTTCACAAGGGCTTTGTGAATTTTTGACACTTCATATCTGTGGCTTTCACATTGAACGTTTCACGTGCTTAATATTGCTCGAAAAAATATACATATATTATTGCGCAACTTTTTGCTTTATATTTTTTCACCATTGTTTATAATTTCATTGCAAATAAAGTCGTGATTTCAACCAACAAAGTACAAGAAATCTAAAATATCTAATGCCTGTATTGAACTGTATATAAGTCTATATTATAGATCATTTATTTATAATAGAATTTGTTATTTTGGTATTAATTGGAATATTTTTTTCAAAAATAATACAGACTTTGAAAGTCCAAAGAATAATTGTCTAAAGTTGAAGTATATACAACTAGAATAATAGTTCCCCTAAAAAAATAATTTCAACGCAACTTTCTACGCCGCACGTGTCACAATATAGTTTAATCAACATATTGTATAACCCTTTTTGTAAAAAGCACTTTCCAGCTAAATCAATCACTAAATAATAATCTATCAGCTCAATAATACTTCGTATAAATAGTAAAAAAAAAATTCTATTCTTCCGTTAGTTACTTTGAAATAGACATTAAATGGATTTATATTTTTAATGTAATTAATTTATTACGCTGGCCAATTTCACGAAAGTTACTCATTACATTCAATATCTGCAATTAATTAATTTACTTCGCGAAAATCTAAGGTCAAAAAATGCATTGGATATTGCATTAATATTTTAATATTCAACAAAAAATTCAATCAACAATTATATAATTCTTTATCGTTGTTGTTGTTGTTGCTGTTGTTGTTTATTATGAAATGCAATATTCTTGTAGCTCAAGAAGAGATTTATAAAGGCAAACATGAATATTATATGCCATTGTTAATAGTCTTCTCGTGACTGTCTTGTGTAGTTATGCTTTTATCGTGAAATACAAACGCCACTTCGCGGAACCTTTCGTTACAAAATGTTCACAAAGCCTAATGAATAAATGCGAATGATTTCTAGTGTCGCTTGCAATTCCTCACACTCGTTTATAATCATGGGAACGCTTATGAAAGCGCACGGTTAATTCTTGTATAGACGCGCGAATAAAACTGATTCGATTGCAAAAAAAAAAAAGAAAAAATAATTAATCACTTGCTTTTCATAATTGACGAAACGCTAGGGAGACAGTTAGGACATTATTGTTCTATAGTCGCACAAGCACACACACGTCTCTGATAAGATAACATTTATGTAAACAAATAGTTTTTTAACGATAAGCATTAAGAATCTGCGATTGACGTTACAACCTTTTGTTGAGTAATTCTACGTAATATTGATAGCGATCGTTAAAATAGCGGATTTTTTTTTTGTTTTTTTTTCTTTCGTTTGCTTCAACAGCAATAGCAAAAGTAAAGTTATTCGCAATATTATGTGCGATGGTATTCTGTATATGTCAACTTGGCGTTCGGTAAGCCCTCGACTAATTAAACGCAAATATCCACGAGGAAGGAATATTTTACGCATTACTTTCGTATAGATGCGCGAGTATATTCACCCGATAACTACAGGCGAGAACCAATCAAAGCCGAGGTTTTATCTGTTTCGTTCGTTCGGTATATAACGAAAAGATTGCGGGTATCGAGAATCAGATCATTTGTCAAATGTGGATCGTCGATTGATCCTTTGGCAACGGGGCGTTGCTATTGTCAGTCCAATTGCCGTTCTTATCTTCCGGACAAGAGGAGCGTAAGCTATCTCATGGCTTTCCGTACGCGTATTTTCACTTTGCCATAAGACTATAATAATTTCTTACATTGCTTATATACATGTATATATATATATATAATCTTACTTTGTAGTTGAAAGTTTTTAATAAAATTGTGTTACATAGGAAAGGCTTTATGAAAGTATATTTTTTGTGGCCGAGGCAGTTAATAACGGCATCCTTTGATTTCTTCTTCTCGATCATTGAGATAATAATTTTTAAACCGTGGAAGGTAAGGTAATGAAATTGTAAACGGTAAAAAGAACTCGGAGAGGACTGTCATATTTTCGTCAGCTAGTTTCTTATGAAAATGCGTGCATTTGACGTTGCATTAATTATTATAAAATTGAATAGTTCTTAATGTGATATTGCGATTAAAATATTTGATACAATTTTTATTTTTATTTTTTTTTTCAATATTTCACACATCTATCATTAATCGTAATTAAAAATTTTTTAACAATAATTATTAAATAAATATTTAATTATATACAAAGTGAAGATTAATCAGTTCTTGATAAGAAGGGAAACATATATTATAAAATATTCTGATGCTCAAAGATAATAATTAATAATTATGCGGCTTTTGTTATACGTATGCAAATATATTATTTCTGCGTATACGGTATACAGCATAGATAAGTGTTTACTCAAAGCAGTTTACATCAAATGATAATGATTTCTAGATTTATAACGCAGCAGGTAAACATCGATCCACGAGTCAATAATAAATGATCCCTTATTCGAAAGCCATATTAATTCGGCACGAAGAATGGATGGAAAATGAGAATGAGAAAGATAATCAGAAGAGAGAGAGAGGGCGAGAAGGAGTGAGCGAGGAGGCGGGAGGGTGGGGGCGAATAAGAGGGTGGGTAGAAGGATGAGGGGTTTGAGTTTGCTTAGGGGACAGTCGATCATTGGTCGAGGATTCTACGAATAGCAGCTATTACGTGCCTTCTGTATGTACGCGCGCACACGCGCGCACGCACGCGACAACACACACACACACGCGCGCGCGGCGCGCGCTTCTTTTTTGCTTATCTAATCGATTCATTGTGGCTATTTGTCGATATTTGCCTTCGAGGATGCCTTAGAATTTGGAAAATTACTTCTTTGTGTTTGCTATAAAATAATATGGGTTATTTGGTCAAATTTGACTACAGTTTACGCGAAGGTACAATATTGTCGGAACATAATTGGCGTTCGCTTGTTTGAAAACAGATTTTCATTCTGCTTATAATGGTAATTTTATATTATTTTCGACTCGCCGATAACTTTTTCCGTAAATCTCCAAGGCCTTTTTTTACTGTCTGCCGCATTATATTATTACCATGCTATAATGGTAATTTTATAAATATCTTATCGATATTTATTTAGATATTTGCTTAGAATTAAATTGTGCATTACGACGTTACTGAAGAATAAATACATACTCGAATGAAAACTTAATAAAATAAAAAGATAATTTATCTATCTCAAAATTTGTACTAAGTATTTTTTATACAAAAAATTTTAATCGCATTCAAGAAGCATACACATTATGTTATTTCCGTGTACAACTATTGACGATTATGCCAACTAATGAAAATTGAAAATATTTTCAACAATTCATATTCTCAATATAATTCGATTATTCTAAATTAAGAGTCTTACCAACTAGATTTATAATCTTCTTGTTTATCTACTTTGTTTATATTAACTTTATACTTGCATATATACACATGTGTGTGTATATTGTAAATCGCGTGCCTTAACGTAAGACGCAGAACACAAGACGCAATTGCGCGTGTCAATTATAATTATCGAAAAGAACTAATAAAAATATTAATTTATTTTATTCGGAAAAAATTCAAATTACATTTATTTTTGATGTGTTATAACGAAATGTACATATATATATATATAAACATTGGAATTCCTTTAGCATGATAGAGAGGTAAAAACAAATTAGATTACTCATAATAAATTCAAGTTTCCTCAAACGTAGCAATTAGTTTTTACATATTTATTAAAGATGTAAGAATAGTAACGAATGAATATTGCAATTGCAAAGCGCGGCACAGACTTTGTTATTATTTTGCATAAACAATATTGATCGACCAGTGTCGAGTATTTCAATCAATTCATTCATGGCTGGAAAACTATATCCATTACTCATCGTATCAGCCAGCAATTGTATCATCGACGTGAAATTTGTGGCACTCCGTAGCCGTTCCCAATGCAATCCGGAAAAGAAAGAAAGAGAGAGAGAGAGAAAGAGAAGGGAAAAACGAAGCCCTTAGGGACTCGCGAGAAAAGGTATCGAAGAGTCAAGAAAAAATTCCTCTCGCCTCCCGTAAGCAGCTTACAGATTTTCATGACGAACGAGGCCACATGAGAGACTAGGATTCGATTCTCAGTGGCATCGAAGCTATCGGAACAATGACGATCGCAAACGCGTCGTCGCAACAAAAAAGCGAAAAGGATCCCCCGAGCACAGCGATGCTCCCCCGAAATATTGTGACGCGCGTGATCGATTGCGAGCTCATCCCACGGGATTTCCTTCTTTTGCTTCGGCACATTTAGCCGCGATAGCGAGGACCTGCAAATCGGGAATTTCATGTTGGTCAAGATGATGGCTGTTCAACAACACGTTGTTTTGGCTCGGATGTTGAATGATTATAGGTCGGAATAAGGACTACCGGGGGCGAAACTGATCGGGACATGCGTAAAGCCTCCGTAAGGAGTCAAGAAGAAATTTCATCGAAAATTACGTTGTAATGACGCGATAAGCAAATCGACAGATTATTAAGCTAATCGAGCTACTCGAGACGAGCATTTAATCTTTAATCTTCTACGTCGAATTTGAGTTCTGGTGAACGAGTTCTCTTATTCTACTATATAAATGGAAATATCATTGGCATTAAGTGAAACTTGACTGTATGTGTGCAGAAGAGATTTCATATTTGCAAAAATTCGAATTTTGCAAACACCATTTTCAATTGCGCGCTATGCTATTATTGCATAATTAATTCGTTTTATTGAATCAATTTAAGATTTTCAGCCGTCGCTTAAAAGACTTTCTTAACGCAGCCTAAATAATTCAATTATACATAAACAAAATATCAAATATACAGTATTGATCGAGAGCATTTTTTCAAATTAACTTAAATACAATTATTATTATTATTATTTTGTTGATGATACTTTTGAAAAAATATTTATTGATTTTCGGTACATTAAATTTAAAAACGTATATCAATTCTCATATTATTAGTATTTTAGAGTTTCTTACGTATGAATTTTCTAAAAAAACAAATTACGTTATTAATTTATCTTATGATTTTATTGATTTAATCCCGGGGGTATAATTTATTGTATAAGAGAAGAAAAAATTTATTTACACATATAATATTGGCATTTATTTTTAAGATTTAAATTATTATAAATAAATTTTACGTACAACAGCTCAAAATATTTGTTTATTACTTAATGTTTATGTTAACGAATGTATATTCAACTATTAAAGAAAAATGTGAAGAAAAAAAAACGATATTTGGACAGAATTGATAACAAAAGTAGAAAATATTCATTGATGTTTTTTAGCTCCACATACCGTTCAAAGATGTGCGTAATTGAAAAATATTATTTACAATACTTGTTTTTGAAGGATGAAATAATATTTAATCATAATTCATTTCGTACCGCATCGTATGATAATTTTTCCGTCAAATATATTTACATAAACTCAAACTAAATTTTATTATTATGTGCTGTTTATATAAAGCATTATGAATAAGGTAATAGATAATAATTCAGTATGATGTATTTCGACAATATTTCATATACATTTACGCACGAAAGCTTTTAATTAGATTACCGAGCAATTACACAAATTTATCATATTTGTGCTAAATTATTTGTCATTGACATTATTGAATCAATATTTTAATACAAAATGTTGGAGTACATTTTCCTGGTGCCTTATTATTAAATATTATTAAATATGATTGAAAAAAAAAAAACAGAAAAATAGCCAATTACGTGTGGCTGGTCCCAAGCTCTTACGAGTATCTTATTCTTAAGGATTTGCTTCTATTTATTTATTTATTGATAAAAGCTTTATCGAGCGTAGTCTTATTTATGTCCAAAGCTTTCACCAAACGTATGACAAATTTTAATTATTTTACCCGGATAATTAGAAGCACTTCATTTATCTGCCCTAACCGTTAACCGGCCGTACTTTCCTCCTCATCCCCCTCCCCCTACAGTCCACTGAATCTCAAATGTCGTTGAAAAAAGTAATTTAGCTCCGTCCAAGACCGTCCTGCAATTCGTCCAATAATTAATAACTCGTGGACGCGTGGGAAATCTTTTTTTCAACCCCATGCGAAATTCAATAAAACAACACATTACCGCGATCTTACCGCTTTATCGGGGGAAAATTCGTTGAAATTGTAATTGCTTTGGGCACTATTTAGGCCAATAATTGATAAACGCTGGAAGATCAAAGTCTTCGGGGCCCCCATTATTCGAGGATATTTCAGGGGCAGGCAGGCGAAGAATGTGAATGAAGTATCGGAAATCAAACGATTGGAAGGAATTCGTAAGGATCGTAAATTTCCCGAGGAGAAAGGCTCTCTCCTCCACTCGGATTTATCCTCTTCATAATTCGAGGTCCACCTGACTCCTTAATGAGAGAACGCGTGTTTTGTCGGGTCGGTCAAACAGATTGTAAGGAGGCTTGTGAAGCTGCTGCTGCTGCTGTCTTGTCCTCCTCGAGAAAATTGACTAATGATGCCGTCGGCCTTTCCTTTAATAATAACCGAGCAGGGATCATCGGAAAATATTTGACGGCGCAAAGCCTGTGGTCCCCGGAGTCACTTGCCGTGCCGCACGGATACTTTTTCATTTTTAATTTCTCAACGATGACAAATGGTCACCGTCCAACATTAAACATGTTTAAGAAACATTTAATACTTTATGCTCGACTCTTTAATTATTAAAAATGAATTAATAGTGGGGAGTGGGGAGGAGCGGACGGCGAATTTGAGCGACGACGACGCTACTACATCTGTCCCTCGGCCGATTAAGGAATCTCGCTTTATAAATAGCCCGTTGAATAAACAATTTCGGTAATTGATTGGCGGTTGGTATGCGCCGGGGCGAAAAAATAATGAGCTAATTTAATCGACAGTCCATTGCGCGCGAAATTCGCATGCGCAATTGTTTGAGCGGCGGCGATGATATAATACGGATAAGCTCTCAATAGTGGAAATAAATAATTCGAGACTTTGTATAAGAATGAATGTCTAATGTAAGGGATTCGATTGGAAATGCATTACAATCGAGGCGTAGATATGCATTTGCGGGGCGTCGTCAGTAGATTTAAAGTCTCCGTGGCAGACGAGCGTAACGATTGAAGGGATTACGACGACGACGACAAGTTTTAACAGTCGTCGATCACACAAGCACAGAAAGTTTACGGCCTCTTAAGCGTGTGCACGTGAATAAAAATACGAACGAGTTTTGTAGACCCGCGGAGATATTGTGAGTGGGGGAGCGGGTTAGGGGGGGTTGGGTGGGTGAGTTGGGGGGTGGGAGAGAGAGAGAAAAAGGCCAACGCTTGTGTGTGTGTGTGTACAACGAAAAATCAAAGGAACTTGACGGAGACAAGTTTGATAAATGATAAAGTTTCAATGATAGCGATAATAAATGAATTTTTTTTCTTCTCATTCCACACATATTTCTCGCTTGTAAAAACTTCTTTATATGCGATCGATTTATTATTAACAATCTTGGGGGATTGCGATGAAATAGATAAAAGTGCAAGCCATGCTCTAAATATGTATTGCTTCGCTTTAAATTGCTTTTTCGAATTTTGTAAATTATGGTTGGGAATGTTAACGCTCACTTGGCATTCCTTCGCAATCTCATACATATTATTGAATGAGAAAATCATGAAAATGCTCGTTATTGACTTTTCAAAAAAAAAAAAGAAAAAAAGTCCAAACTTTTATTTCTCATTGACATGTCCTTACTATTGTAATCGATTTTCATCGTTTCATATCACATTTGCAGCTTCATCATTCATTAGCGAATACTTGAATTCTTATGCTTCGTAGATATGACGATTGAATGACATTGTTACCGGGTGCCTCGGTACTACCACAAGTACCATTAGCAATAAACAATCACGGCACTCATTGCCTATTAAGTGTCTAAGGCATCCTATGTCAAAATCCATTGGCATTGTTAATTCGTTGCTCCGTGGTCGCTGCAACAAAGATTATCAGAGTTTTATCCGAAAGCCATTTGTTCGAGTGTAAACACTCGTTCGGATAAATAAGGAAGACCGAGTGGAGTTAACAGTAAGTCTCTGCTCTCGAACGTTAATATAAAGCTTAGCTTAAGCGAAAGATTTCTTTCGGTAAAAGTATCTGAAATCCTTATCGAGCATCGACGTGGAGGTGGGAGGGGGAAGGAGAAGAGAAGAAAAAAAGGAAATAAACAAATGGCTTTACAACTCGTGGAGCGAGAAAAGAAAAAAAAAGAAGTCGCTTTATGCACTAAATACAGCCTTGGCTTTCTCTTTGTCGGTGGCGCCGATCATTAGTCACTCTCGCAGCATTTCTCCGCGAGATATCCGATGAGCATAAAGAGAAAACTATTTTCCTTTCTTTCGCGGAGGGTGGCGTAGGTGTTTATGCTAATGTTGTGTCGTTGCACCGGCGGTGGTCCGATCTTGCGCTCATTTTTCATTTTATGCCGAAATAAACTCGCACGGCCCATCACTTTCTTGGACACTCCGGCCAGCCAAAGTGAGAAACATGGCGAAGCATCGAGAAAGCTACTCCTCGAGCAATATTATTTAGTAAATTGTCGCGACTCGGTATCTTGGCTCTCCCTCTCTCTCTGCATGCGTCCAGTGGGGTTCCGCATCTTATATGGAGCCTTGAATATTCGGTAATCTACCATCGAGGTCAAATAAAGGAGGACTTGTCTATGAGTGGCGGCCGTGTGACGATTTGTCAAGATTCCGAGGTGCGCGCCGATTTTGGCGCCGGTCGCTTTATCCTTACATCGGTGCGCGCGCGTGTGTGTGTGTGCTTGATTGATGCTCGCGTTTTTTATTGATTATCATAATTTTGGGTAGGGTTGCGCTCGTCTGGGTGGCATCTAGTGTGTTCCATCTAGTCTTGACGAGTGAGATGAAAATGTCGAGCGCTATTCGATTTGTTACCGGGACAATCGGGCCTCGCGGCTCACCTCGGGAGTTTAATTTTTTCATGAAAATGTGGGGTGATCCACTTTTTTAGATACGGACTACTTTGTGCTGCTACATCGTTGACAAAATATTTAGATTGCAATTTTTGCTTATACACATATACATATACATATACATATATATATATAATAAATAGTGAAAATATTATTCTTACAAATTGAATAAATGTTAGGCTTATCGTGTTTTGTTAATATGAAAAGCATAGGGTATATACATCGCTTTGGAATTTTTTCTTCTAAAAATTATTATTAATGATAGAAATGAAAAAAAAACAAACTTCGCGAAATAAATGATATAAGTACGTTGTAATTATTAATTTCCTTTGCTTGCCTTTGAAAAGATATAAATATCAATACATATATATTATCAAGAACATTTAAATCTTTAAATGTAATTATTAATTTATTATTGAAAAATAATCGTTTTACTTAAATTTTAAACTACGAATTCTTCTTTTGTCATTAAAGAAATTTACAGTTATTTAACTAATTATAAATCTAGGATTAATTATTATGGAAATAAATCTAATAAGTAACATATGTTCATATATTATGATGCCGATGATTTCTCAGGTAAATTGAAATTGGCAAAATCACAAATACAAAGTCGCATTACGAAGACAGATATTTATGACCTACAAACTAATTTTGTTTTTTTCGTGTTTGATATCTTCATTTTTAAATACATTGATAAATTTTTATACTATAAATACGCTTTTACTAAGCATAAATCATTTGGAAATATATATATGAAATTATTTTGTATGCGATAGGGCATTTAAGAAAATGTAATGCGATAATTTTAATTATTTATTTAGTTTTCAAAATTAATTATATGAAAATCAAATCATGGATCCTATTACGATAGTACTAAGATCGATATTACGAAGAGTTAAATTCTGCTTATACTCAACATTCGTAGGTTCTACGTAAAATAATTATTCTTAGTTTATAATCTAAACAAGTTTACAACGACATATTTCTGCATTTGTTTGTATATAATATTGAATGAAATGCATTAAATATATATATATATATATATATATATATATCATAAGATTCACACTTCAAATGTGGATTTTACTCGGTAAAATTTATTTTTTGAATAGCAACCTTAAACACATAAGCCACAGAAACAACTGATATATTAAGTGAAACTGAAATGATAATAATATCAACAACAACAACAGCAACAACAACAATAAAGTAGAGTATAAACGGAGTGATTCAAAGTGGGAAGTATGGAATTGTGTGGGAGACAATCTATCCGAGCACACAAAGCGCAGGCAAAAATAATGGAAGCCGCTTAAATCTATGCAAGAAGGAATAAGATAATAAATTATCTTCCGATGGGAGTCATCATCTTTTGAAAGAGCAGTCGACATGCTGTTGATCGGTAAGCAGCATCAAAATAAGAATATAGGGACAGGTTTTTCAAATTAGCACATCGGACTTGACACCGAGTGAAAAGCCGCGCACCGAGAACCAGATTCGCATCCTCGTAAAAACAAAGCTTACGTGATTGGGCAATTTACATCTAATGAGAATATTACACAAGTCGGCAAGAAGTACGAAGAGTAGGCGAGATTGGCGAACGAAGGCAGATTTTGTTGTAGCCGTTGAAGAATTTGAAACTGCGACGTTGGTTTGGAAAGCGACAGTTGTCAGTTGACTATTCGTGATCGATACATGCGCGAGGGAAGTATAATTAGACGTACATGAAATTACTGCTAATATCAAGATTTGCTAAGAGGTCCGCCGAGATGACTGATGAATCGCCCGTGTAATCGCGTTGGTGCAATGTAAACGTTTCTCTTCCCATATTTCTTCAATAGCAATGGCATTTTATCAACATACGTAGTCTCATTCGAGCTAAATGCTTATTCCATATTAATTGTTATTGCAACACAATTGAGATCTTTCATTTTTCAACTTGGACCTTTTTTGTTTTTTTTTTTTGTAAAATTCTTCGAAAAAGTAGTTAAACTTTTCTTTTTCACTCGGTTAAGTCACAAGATTATTAGACAAAGTTGAAATTGAAGCGGCGATAATGCAAAATGTTTATGTCAATGTCCGGTAATATTAACGCGTTTAATTTTACTATAACGTCTGGCTATTTTATAGTAATCTTTTTTTCTTCCTTCATATAGCAGACTATATAGAACGTAAATTTTTCATTTTTAATTTTCAATTGGCAAATACTCAGTACGCGTCTTATTTATAACAACAAACGTGTCTCTGAAGCAGATACGATTGAAGACTAAATTAAACTCAATACATTAATAAAATGGGTCTCCGATAATTATAATTATACCTACTGACGGGATTACATCTGAATTGGTAAAATAGATAAAATTGATACCCAGACACTCTGATAAGCTTAGTCAGAGAAATTATGAATACTGGAGTGAAAAAGATAATGATGCGAGAGAGAGCGATAGAAATGGTGATGGCGGTGAGTTTACGAGATCACAAGATAACCGATGGTTAAACGACGGTGGTTATGGGGCCGCGATCAAATGTTACGTCGGGTGGAGTTGCTGGAATTGGATACAAGAGATTCACGAGGCGGGAAACGTTAAAGTTTCAAGACTCTGCGTACTGCGGCTGAAAAGTAACGGTGATGTGCATTGGTCGATCGTACGAGAGATTGACAGGGAAGTAAAAGTTGAGCAACACGTGGATCACAGCATCCTCGTTCCCATGCTTAGCTGGTAGTAAAGAGTAACAGTCCTCACATCGACTACGAGAGCGAGTCGTGTGTGTTGATAGAGGGTGGAGTGGGGGAGGGGGGCAAGGAGGAGGAGTTGAAATACCGTGTCGTTTTACTTTTAAATCTACCCAAACATTGACATACTTGACAAGAGCGCTAGAATTGGAGCTCCAGTGTAGACGTCGGGAGAAAATTTATCTCGGGTAATGCGAAAATGCTGTGGTCGCGTAATTTATAAATAACACTTGATTTCGTGTTTGTTTGCCGAGCTAACAATGAAATCCCGTTTTCGCTTGAAACTTCAAACTGACTTCTTATCTTAAAAATCAATTTAGAACTGTCAAAAAGGCGATTACATTATTGTCGATAATTTGACTATTCATTAGTGCTGTTAAAATATTTCAAGTACCAAGTACTAACATTAATAAATAGGAGTTAACAGACTTACTTTATTGCCTCGTGAAAAATTATAATTTTTACCACAAAAAAATAGTGTGCTTCTGCCTATTTTGTTGTAACGGATTTGATCTTGAAAATGTTAGGTGTTTTAATTTTTTTTTTTTTTTTTTTTTTGAAATGAAAATATACTACAATAACAATATATCAATATTAATGGACAAGGAGTGTTGAATTGCTTCGAACAATGGCACGTGCGATTAGATGCTTTAGAAGCCGATCAATTATCTAATACAATTAATCACGAGAATTGCACGATTAGTGCTTTAGCAATTGCATCCTTTGTTATTCGCAAACGAGCAGATGCATCTTATCACGTTTGATTTTTATTCGGAGTAATATTTATTATTAGTCGTTTAACTTAGTTCTGCCTTTTTCTTTTCTTTTTTCGACGATAAATTTACAAGATAATTAATATTTGACGGTCAGGAAAGAAAGGATTTTCAAGACATAAAAACATATTTATTACACCATTTAGCGGGTGAATAAACAATTGAAGTTTTTGTGGTCTTATCTAAGATTATTTATCACAGATTAAATACATTAAATAAAAAATCCGCTATCACTTGGCTTCAATTTTTTCTTTTCTTTTTTTTTTTCTTTTTTTTTCCCTCCGAGATTCCAATATTTTCATATAATTATTAATACAACTGCTGCATGATACTATGTATCTCTTTCTATTTGCGTACACGTATTTCGTAATTATTATAATTTAATTTTTATTTCCATAAGAAATAAGTAAAAGATTTGTCATTATGTTTGCTACAAATATTATAGATTTAAAATATTTTAAATAATTTCAATTTTAATGATTACAATTGTTCTATAATTTTATTGTTTGTATATATATATATAAAAAAATACTCCTGTGGCTTTGCTTGCTGAATTATTTCTCATCTGTTTAATTTGTATATGAAATATATTCCCTAATAAAAATTTCGATGCTTATATATTACACGATTTAAAATGCATGAATATTTTTTAACTATTAATTTCTCTTCAGTTACACACACACACACACACACATACATTTATATTTTCGTAATTTTTACTTGGAAGGCATTAGTTAATGTTGTTGAAATTATCATGAATTTATGAGGATCAATATATTATGATAGTAAGTATTAATAGATTGAATAAAGTTTGAATAATGGAACATATTACCAGAATATTCCAATCGATCGTTAATACAATTTTGCTTTCCATGTTACAAAATTTCTACAAGTTTGCAGATAATGATGTTTGTAAATGTCTTATATTATAATTATAATAATTAAAGAATGTTGCTGATTTGAATGTTGACGATAATAAGATATAATTTTAGAGTTCTAAATATAAATCATTTTTTCCTATATGGATAGACTTTGATTTATGCATTTTTAAAAATATTATTTGGAATTTTTCTTTTCATGTATATAATAACAATGAAGTATTTTTATCTCGTCAATGTTTACCATAACATTTGAAATGTTACATTATTATATTTTCATTGAATTTTGAGGAAATAACATAATAATTTAACATTTACAATAAAGAAGTGGAAAATGAATTTCAATTGATGTACTGATTAAATTCCTAATTTTTATGAATAAAACATAAGTGTATATGTTATTATTACGAACTTCATATTTGGCGTTAAACTTGATTATCGCATTGTCTTAATAAGTTAGTTAATTTGAAAATACATAGTGCTATATCAAGACTATACGTTTATTCTATTTTTCTAGCATAGGACGATCATTTTACTAAAAAAATTAACGTCTATTGCATCTTCCGTTTGTATTTAAGTGAATTCAATGGAAGCTCAAGTATGCAATTCTTCTCTGATATTTACACGATATCTTTATATTTAAATCATTAATACGTAGGCTTACAATATCTAAGTAGTTAAATAATAGCTGCCACAGATACGAAACATTATAAATTATCTAATAAATTTCGAAATTTTATTAAGTACCGCACACTTTATATTTATATTTTTCGAATTCAACGTTTGATTTATCCGTATAAGAAATAATGGCTTACATCTTATTTCAATAATGGTTATAAAAATATTTTGTTTAAATATCCCGTCTATAATTATAATAAAAATAAAAATATAATATTTATCAAGAGAAACATTGTTAAAATCCCTAAATCATTATTCATTATTAAAAAAAAAAAAATTGTTATCCATAAGTATAATTATAACCTTGGAATTTATCTTAAAATTTACCAGCGGATCGATAAAATCTATTCGAACATACTTTAGATGTACGTGTAATATATATATATATATATATATATATGTAATTTTATAATATTTATAAAAAAATGTGCCAATTAAAATAATTGGTACCTTTAGAAAGAGTTTTTTCCTAAAAATTGTTCTGAAATGTTCTCGTATAAATACAATTGGATATTCTTTATGTAATTTTGAAGTGAGAATTTTTATTAAACATCAAGTTATAATATATCAATCAAGGTATAATATAGTGGCAATATGCGTAAAAAATTGTTGCTGAAATTATATTTGAAATAGAGAATGCAAGTTTGATTATTGGAATGACGCTGGCAAGAGTTTTTTAGTTTTTGAACTGTGACATTATTTTCGAGTAAGTCTAGAATTTTGCTTTGTACGTAACCAAAGACTTTGCTCGTCATATCTTACGAATAATTATCATTATTAATAACAAATCAATGCTATTTCGAGCCAAGTGTCGGCAGATAAATTTAGAAAGCTTAAAACATTATAATATACAAAGGTTTTGGCACAGATTTCACACGTATTAATCATTTTTCTTATCATTTTGATGCCAAGTACCGCATTTTATGATTTTGAATATACTTTCGAACATATTTATCGAATATAATAATAACAATAATTTATTACTATTTATTTTTAATCTCTATTCTTACGATTAAATTACAATGAGAATTTACGACCATTATTAATAATCATGATTCTTTAATGAAAATATTGGTTTTAAACATTAGCCGAGATAACGCAACAATTATAATAATCCAAAATTGTTGCCAATTGGAAATGGGTTTGGCGATAGGATAAATTAATGTCTCGCATATAAAGAGAGTTATTTAGTGAGTAGACTGATTTCAAAGATAAAAATAGCCTTGTTAGCATTGATGTTTAACTGAACAAATTGTATGACACTAATGTAATGTATTTTATATTATCATTTCACTTCTTCAGACAATGTTTTCCCATTTTGTGTAAATAGTACTGAAAATACTTGGAATTGCCTAATTTTGGCTCTTATCTTCAATAAACATTGTAAAAATTATAGATATTTTTTTTTTTTTAAATTGGCGAATTTGTGCACTCCGAAGCGTAAAAAGTATTAAGATAACATTGGCAGTCCAGTGCACCACATGTACATGTAGGTTTCATGAAAAATATCATTATAGAAATAATATATAAGGACACGAAAAATAATAATAACTTAGCCTAATTGAATAGTTGTGTGAACCAATCGACCACCAATCACCGTATGAAGGATAATAAAGAAACGAACATCCATCGATATCCATGTAAACACAGAAACTGCACGTCGTCGCGTTACATTTTAACGCGCCTCGTCCTCTCTTCCCGCGAAATTAATCCATTATCACCGTCACGAACAACAGCCGCCAGTTGTGTGAGTGCGTGTGTTTGCTGTATGGCAGGGCGTTCGCCACTAAGGCATTGAGGCGCTTTCAAAGTGCGTTTTTCAAATCGTCTTATGACTCAGTCACACCTTTTTCGTGGCCTCTCTCTCTCTCTCCCACTCGTGCGCGCGCGCGCGTGTCGAGAAACAACTGATAAGGCCTCGCGATGCTTGACGCCAATGATAAGCGGGTATCGGTACTCGCACTCAGAATGCGTATTTATCATCGCTATAATTTAACCGAGGAAATGAGATGGAATTATATCTCGTGTGTATTCATAGTAGCCGAGCGATTATTTACACGGGCTAAAAGGTTCTTTGTTTCTATCCGCACTTAACTAGGCTATTCCAATCCAGAGAAAGGGATGCTATAAACGGCTGTGAGATCATTTTTTCCTTCGCCTAAATTGCACTTCATTTGCCGCATTTTTCACCTTTCAAATCCTTTAAATTGATTGACAAACTTTTCATAATTAACAATTTTTTGCACATTAATTTTCTAGTATTTAAGTAGCGAAATATTAATTTGTCTCTTCTTTCTCTTTCTCTCTCTTCTTTTTTTTGTGTGTAAAGTAGACCTATAATGTCAAATTAATGAAGCTTCGATTATTCACATAAATACATAATTTGGTCGAGAGTACAAATGTAAATGATCTATTAAAAAGAAAAAGAAAAAAAAATGTCGCCCTAATAATGCTGTAAGCAAGTTGATATATTAATAGGAAAAGTATATTCTTTCAGTTAATGTTGTGTACTTAGCGATAATTATTTGAAAATTGTTTAGAAATATAGAAAATGTACATAATCGTAAAACTCTAATTAAGTATGCAATAATCATGAATTTATGCAATCTCCACTTGAATGTAAATTATCATGGGCTTTAAAATGCGATAAAGCATTATGAATGTTAAAATAAGTGGTAGATAAAGCTTTATAAAACAAGAAATTGCCTGTAAAGTATGTGTGTATATATGAAAAATTTACGTTGGAATTGGTTTTTTTTTTTTTTTTTTTTTTTTTTTTTTTTTTTTTTTTTTTTTTTTTTTTTTTTTTTTTTTTTTTTTTTTTTTTTTTTTTTTTTTTTTTTTTAGTAAATTGAAAAATTGCCAAAAATCTGCATTACACCTATATCGAGCTTACACTCAGTCCCATTGAAATTAATTTATGTAATTGGCCTCGGAGCGATAATTTTGTAAATGATTATTTACGAAAGAAGTGGAAAAAGTTATTTAACGCGTAATTTTCACGCACTTTACTTCAAACGGAGTCATATTGTGTAGTTGTGACCTGATGGGAAAAATTGTCATAAGAAAATTGTCCCATCAATAATTAAATGCAAATGATGTAAAGTTTTCTCTATTCGTCACAATCGTATAAGATTTTCTTTCTTTCCTTGTGGAAGTTACTAGATCTACATAAGCATTGATGGAAATATCATCGGACTCGCCCATCTCAATCACCAGAATACGAAAATATTAATCAATAGTTCACGCGCCACACATCGATATTTCCATTATAGACAATCGACAATAGTGAGGGAGTAAGGAATATTGCATTTAACTTTCTCACAACGACAGCTCATTTTTCAAAGACATTTCCACCCCAATTAATCGGACAGGAAAAGCCCTCGCAAGATATATTACCGTTCATTCCTCATTTTTCGACAGCAGTGCTCCAATCATCGCGAAAAGCACCACCACTGCGCACAACGAGCTTAAGACGCCGCTTCTTTCACTCCCCACTCGGCACACTCAACACACTCCAACACGTCGAAAATTCCCTCGGCCTTCCGGTAACCACACTTGCTGCACTTTTCACCGACACAGTTGACAGCAGTAAGGCCCTTCCCACCCAAAATCTCGAGATGAAGGGGCAGCACGGAATAAGGCTTCTTACGCACCAACTAGCCCTCATCCCCCTCCCCCTCACTCTCTCTCTTGGTAAGGAGAACGTCAACGCTGCGATACAGCGCTCGTGCTGAGCGTCTTGTCACTGCCGCGAGGCGACGACGCGCTTCGTTTTATGCGAATTATTGGCTGAGCACAGACCGATCATTCGCTAAAATATGTGTGCGCGTGGTCGATTCTTTCAATATATTCTCGCGCGCGCACCTCGAGGAATTCCACTCTAGGCTGCTCGGGGAAATAATACCGCGACATTACTTCCATTACGCGATTTCACGGATTATAGTCGCAACCTGACTGACTGACTATTTATCGGATCGCCGAGCTCTTCGATTTTCATTTCGCTCCATAAGGATTTTCAAGCCCCCACGCTCTGCCTCTATAAAATCCATGTGTCCCTGATATTCAATAAAGCAGTCGCGAATTTTCATACAAGTACTGTAAAATATTTGTCGTGCCGTAGCACAGGTTATCGGATGTGTGTTTATGAGATGGAAAATCGTTGTGTTGGTCAAGCTACCTAGTAATTGAAAATCGAGTTTTGATTATGAAACAATAAGGTAGTGAGCGTGAAAAGTGTAATACCACACGATCGCTGTAATATTATTAATCTCGTAGAATAAAAGATAATTTGCTGATGGATAATAAACTGATTTGATTGATAATGCTTGAAAAAAAAAATACATATATACACACTAATTTAGCTTTGGTGGAGTGTCTCGATAAAATAATAATATTATATATCTGGAGATATTGTAATAAGAGAAATCCATTCGAATAAGCAAAAGATCCAATTTATTTGAGAGCTATCTAATGTTTTTTAAATGAAATTTTTCAAAATGTAAATGTTGTCTCGTTGTATAAAGAGATTATTTTCGTGCGAAATAGAGAACGAAAGGAAAGAAAATTTGCCATCAGTTGAAAGGAATTATTATTTAATCAAGTTATAAGATAGACGCTGCCTTTGAGCGAGAATATTTTTGTTCCGGTTTTAACGTATAATTTTTTGAAAGTTCTTCAATTAAGTTGTTGAATATTTTGAAAATTTTTGAAAAATTACATACCATCCACGTTCGAGTGTAGTGATATAATTTCGATAAGTGCTCGAATTACATCACACACCTCTCTCAACTTATAGTAATAATTACACACATCATCGTTAATTAATGCTTCTCTACATCTTTAATAATAAGAGGAATAACAATAATAACAACACCAACGAGGCATCGGTAATAATATAATAAATTTAATTAGAATGACGACGACGACGATGACGTCAATGATAAGGACGGCAACGACGATGATAGCAATAGCAACAATAACAACGACAAAAATAATCACAACTTATGTGTTTTTAATATTATGTCATTATTTACTTGCAGAAGTAGTTTTCGTAAAGTCTTGGATTTTTAAACTCTCAAGACGCTCGCGAACAAGCTTCCGAGTAAAAAATTCATCAATACAACTATTAACACTACTGACTAAACATGTCGATGTAATTGAGATCGTTTTCCGAGCTAAATCGAAGCTTATAGTTGGATTCAATTATTTCCATAGCCTTTAAATACTCTTGGGCGAAAAATACAAAAAAAGTTTCTGAATTTTGTTAGCGTCAATATAAAATGGCCCCAGTTAATATAAACACTGTCCCCTTTTTATAATAAAGGCTCGATCGATGTGAACTTACATTGAATCGCTAAGGAATTATTGATGGGTCAACTTACTTTTAAAAGACAAAGTTTGCTCTAGAAAAAGTTTCATCGCCATTATACCACACCATCGTAACAAACAACTAAAACAATGTAAAAGACAATTTAAATAACATATACTCGGACTCCAAATTAAGAAGCATTCGACAAAAGAGAAGCGAATCTCGTTTCGATTGTGAAGAAGCGATCGCAAGAAATAGAAATAAAAAAAAGGACGAATAGTGAGTCAATGAATGAATGGAAGAATCGAAACGTCAGATTTTCAAAGTCAACTGCACGACTGCGTAACAAGTGTGTTCAGATGTAATGGCTTGTATGTTTGGTGGGAATGAGAGAAGTGTGACGAAGAAAGAGAAAAAGATGACATTGAAGACAACGTATTATAACACAGCCTCGTGAAAACTGTGATTTGCGTGTGGAGAAAAGAGTCGTGGCTTTTCCGGCTAAGCCGCAACCTTATGATTTTCCGCTTGTCAATTGCTCGGTAATTAAATGTCGCGTTATTGTTCAATTCTGATAGCTTTCGGCTATTCCTTCGATTCTTCGTACTTTGCAATTGCTTCAGTGGACTTACACAGACACGCGCGCGCGCGCGCGCGTTAATAAGATGGCATTTCACATTAACGGTCCAAGTTAAAGATCGAGATATACGGATGCGAATATTTCGATGAAATTATGCTAAAGTAAGTATCGAATATTTAAAATAGCAGCTGAAGAGAAGATATTAATGCACAGTTATATTCGGATATGAGTGGAATCTTGACCGCAAATTAGTCGTTGAACACAACAGCTCTAAATAAATATTCAGTTGTATTAAGAGGTCCGGTGTCGATGTACCGTTCTTACTCGCACACATACAGCCTATCATTTTTTGTATTCTTAGCGTAGGAAATTCTCGGCAGCATTTTGACAATTTGGTCGTGTGTGTTAGTAAGTGGTGAAGTCACGAAAGAAGTTAATTTGTTGTATCGTCGGTAAGCGTCATGAGAAATACCAAGTTACTATGAGTTACATTCGCTAGATTCTCGTTCATTTATTTGGTCTTGTTTACACTATCTATAAATGATATAATAAATCAATTTCAACTTACGGACAGATTCATTAAAAATCCTGCAACATTGACGTGGTGCATAAAGTCAATTAAATAATGTAAGGAAGTTGAGTTTAAAATCAGTAGACGATTAGTATTATTCAACGTTCTTTAAGCTTAACATATTACATTTACATATTACATATTACATTTGGAAAGGTGCATTTTGGCTCTTGTGTATTCGAATGAGAGAAAATTAAATTTCGTACGATAATTAGTTTGCTATTTTAAATTGAAATTAACTAACATTTCTCGAACAATGGACGTTTGAAGTTCTTTGAAAAATCGCAATAATTACCATGAAAGTAATCGGATTTGCAATTGAACTTCAATGTTTGTATTAAAAATAAATATTCAGTTTCTATATTCAAAGTATGTGGGTATTTTATTAATTTTTTTTAAGTAAATAAATAAATTATACGATAGCCCTATGCTATGCATTGAATTAATATCGTCATTAATTTAAGTATTGTTTTAATCGCAATGTAAAGCGAATTATTAATCGAAGAAATAGGTTTAATGTAGTTATTTGTGGAGGTTAACGAATAGTTTGCATAATATTTCCTGCATAAAACCAAATATAGAAAATCATACCATTGATTATTAAACCCCTGCGTTACGATTGAATCTCCGTACTTGTGAGTTACACGTCGTTTTAAACATAGTTTATATAGCAAGTAATAACGATTTCTATAATGGGGATTTCACGAAGAAAATACACGTCCAAACGAAAATCGTAATGATCAATCATTATTACTGCTGGACGTTGATTGTTATTCAGTAACAAAATGGATAAGATTTTTCGACAAATGCCCGAGCTCATAGCAAAAAGTTTCCCATCGTTTAAATTGATTACATTGGAACATTAGCACTTTGCGAAGTATGCTCAATAAGAATCTATTTTGTTTGAATAAGATCATAAAATTAAATCGGTTATCTAATCATTTTGTGTATCAAATTGTTTATTCATTCTTAGGACAGAATGCGCTTAATGCGCTTACAAATTAAGTAATTAGCAAAATCATTCGTTACATTTGATAATATTATACCGGCAGCCATTCGAGCTTATATAAATTATTTACTTTCAGAATAATTTTGTCTCTAAATATAAGAATTACGAGGTACTCGTAATGAGAATGCAAATAAAATTATTATACTTTATAACAGTTTGAATTACAAGGAGCATATAACGTGAATTATTTGCGACATACGCATATTGCATTCAATTATAATGTATTACGTGATATTACGTAGGAAATGAAAATATAATATTATTGAATATGCATACGTAAGTAAAATGTTTATTTATCAAATAATCATTTTCATATCAGTGATTTATCTGCTGAGGGCCCGAATACCGCGCTCATATGTATTTTATATCGACAATACCAAGTGTTTAAAATTTCTTCTATTGTACATTCATACGTGAAAATTACCGCGTATAAAATATTTTCCATAAATTAAGAACTTACTTTCCATTATCCCTACGTAATCGTGAAGTCAATTAATGTTTATATTATTATAAGAATTTGATGGACCACACTCGATGGTTTTTATTGCAATAATGATTTAATTTAATATTCCAATTGAAAGTTTGAGAAATTTAATTCAAAACGGGTTTATCAAGTATAATCAAACATAGACATTTGGCAGAAAATATTTAATATATATAGATATGTGTATGTCAAGAAATAAACGTGTAAATGCTTAAAAACATTTTCTCCGCCAATTAAATGTCTCGGCTATTATTATTATGGATTAATTTTATAAACATTGCGTATGTGGCGTTATCTCTTCTTTCCACGTAAAAGTTTGTAATACAAATATTTCATATTATCGACTGTCTACTGCAAATCTACCGCGGCCCATCAGTTGATAAAGTAGAACACTACACCGCTGAAAATTCCAGTGATAAATGCTGAATTTCAGTTTCAGTGTTTTCTAGAGAAGAAATGACAAAACGATATATTTGTTATGTTTATAATATTGTAAGTTGATTTTTTCAAAAATCTAATGAACTTTTCGATGAAACAACTTGGCCAATCATTGGGACAACATTTTGCACGCAATGAAGATTCGTATTATTGCCTTAAACGAAGGATGCATCATATGAAATGTATAGTGAAGGTCAATAGTATGTTGCACTCGCGAAAACTCAAAAGTTATTTTTAGTTTTTTTCTTGACTTCTTATTGCTATAAATCTTATAGAATGTCTACTCCTGTTGCTGCTTAATTTGTCTTCTTTTATACTGACAAGCCATACTTTATAATAATACTATTCTTATCGTAGGTTATATTTTATAAATGTTTATAAAGCCGTATTTATTACATAAAATAAGGTGTATTTTGAATAAAATTTTTTTTTTAAATTACACGTTTATGCCTTCACTATGAACAGGTTTACGAAAAACATACGAATGAAATTATCATTTAAATTAATTATAAAAATATTATTTTCTCACGACGGTATATGTAATTTCAATTTTACAATAATGTATTTAATTAATTTTATTTTTGACTATCTTAATTTTTTAAATAAAAGCTTTTACACAAGTAGTGTTGGTGAAATGAAATTACAATATTCTATATATATATAAGTACATGCTTTTTATTAGATTTTAGCTAATCAAGATCACAGCTTACCTGACATCTTAATCAAATTACTTATCATTTAATAGTTTGTAAGGAAAGCTCGTACGTACCTGAAATGTAAACAAGAAAAAGCATTTAATTATAATAGCGTGACTATGCAAATTGTATGTAAATAAAATTAATTTCCTTTATATATATATATTTAAGACAATAAATTGTAATATACTAGCATAAACTCTCATATATGTTTTTATGTTTTAATCGCAAGATTTTTCATAGTATAAATAGTAATAAATGGATGAAAATTTATTTGATGTGGACCGTAGTGATAGAAAGTATAATGAGATGAATATAAGAAGAAATTTCATCCAAGTTTTAGATATTAGAGGTTAAATATTTTCGTAACTGAATCGAATATAATTGATAATATAAATATAAATATAAATATAAATATAAATGAAAAGAATTCATCGGAATAATAAGAGAGGATATCTTTTACGTCAAATTAACATTTATGCACGCACGCACACACACATATATATAAATAAAGAATTAACATACGGTATAAGTATTACTTAACAATTACTGCAAAAATAACTTTTTCTTGAGAATGTCACTAAAAATTATGCTAATATTATTTAAGTTCAAGCAGCACAACTGACAATACGCGAGAAGATTTTGCGTTTGGTTGTAAAAAAAATTTCAGAAAGCTTATGCAATCTTCAATTTTCGTAAAGTTAACCTACAACTCGATTGGGCATCGGCGATATCAGTAATATCAGCATTATTCAGTTTAGATATAAAAGAGCGGAAATTCTCAAGACGACAAAGCCTAACAATTCGACATAACATTAACATAGTATTGCAGCTCTAATTAAATCAAAACATCGAGTCGATTATTTACAATTTTACGATCTTAATGCATCGCTTAATGTCGCGGCGAATTGAAAGTATAACAGATTGCCGAGGCTTTGTCGTACTTAATACCATTGAAATATTGTGAAAGGCAATGTCAGATTGGCCGTGAATGTTAAAAGTACTTTATTGCCAATAGGCCGCAGCCTCATCGACTCTGATTACGCGCATTTATGCATCGAGCGATTATCGAGTGCATAATAACGAGGCATAATAGCTTAGAGAGAGAGAGAGAGAGAGCTCGGTGAAAGAGTGCTTACAGCAATTGGGAAATGAAAGAGTCGAGTGAAGGAAAGGAATGAGATAGCAAGAGCAATGTTCTCAGCTGAAACAGATTGAAAGAGAGTTAGAGAAGCATAGGAGACCGAGGCCAAGCATGCCCGCGCAAAAGTTCACTAAACCTCGGTAATAAGCGCAAGCACGATAAACCAAGTGCAAGCTCCGTGTAGGAGTCGTAAGGGCACGCACATCGTCCAGCACGAAGACCGAGATCATCCTCGGGTGCTTCTTCTTCTTCCTCGCCATCCCCTCGGCTGCGTGGAGCCATGCGCAGGAGTCCGCGGCGCGCTATCACGACATGTCCGGTCGACTGAGGCCGAGGAGGCCGCGGCCGCCCGTCCGAGCGCCGGGGAAAATAGGGAGGACGAAGACGACGACGACGAGGAGAAAAAAAAAGCATAAAAAGTGCTGCGGGGTCAGCACGGTTCGCACTTTGCATGCGTCGCGCCGCTCGCTATGCTAATTGATGGAAATTTATGGAGCCGAGTCTCCGAGGGTCAATTGGCTTTTTCCTCGGACTTGGCGTTCCACCCTTCGATCGACCATTTCTCCCGCAATGTCCACTATGTCATTGGCACGACCCCGTGGAAGCGAAGATTAACGGTAGCTCCCCCACCTCCTCACACTCGATATCTAATCGTACGCTAATCACAGATTAATAATTACACGATGCCATCTGTCAGTGGGCCCAGAGAGAGAGAGAGAGACATCCATCACCAAATGGATAATCGTCCTGAATTGTAAGTAACGCGCGTCTTTGGCTGCATTTGCGTTTGCAAATAATTTTTAAGGTAATTCGTTTGGCGAAACCAGCTGCCGTTGAAATCTCGCGTGGATGCTACACGTGCTAATTAATACAGGTTACTTAATAGGCAATGAGGATAATATTGCATACTGGGAGGCTAAAGCAATTGCCAGTGTTTTTACAATAAAATAATGCATGACGGCAATCATTCATCTGCCGATTACTTCGAAGGTAAGTGAGCTCGAGTTGCTCGCAGCTTTTTCAAATTAGGACGTGCGTATACAAATACGCGCGTAATGCGCTGTAAATGTTAATTACTTGGAAGTAACTCTTGGTTTATGCATAAGCAGATTTATAACGTTGTTGGGGAAAACGATTTAACCATCGCTGACCGAATTAATATATTACGGCACATCAATGCATTGTTGTAATCTTAATTCTAATCCAATGTAATTGCATTTTATATTATAATAATTAATTGTGCGTTATAGTACGATGTGTTACGGAAAATGGATTGTAATATAATTCTAGTTACAGCGACGCCTTTTCATTTACGTGCGCATTTAAAACACAGAAATCAATTTTTTAAATCTTACATGATTCATATTTACTCATCAAAACATTCGAGAAAGATATAAAGAATCTGATTCATCAACGCGAGACTGAGATTGTTTGAGTTGTAATTATTGTTTCGTGAAAAAAAGGTAAGCTTTTAGTTTGTATTTCCATTCAAATTTAGTTTTGAATAAGTGAAAGATTAAAATGTTGATTGTTTTTTGACAAAAATTAACTGCAAGAGACAGCGATAAAACTTGAGGCAGATTTTCTTTTTTTTTTATGTACATGTCAAGTGACTGAAAAACTAAATAAAATTAAGTAAACGATACAAAGAATTAGCCTTTAACGACGGATCTTTAATTTTTCAAGGCATTACTTTAATATTACATTTATATTTAGATTGCTATTAATGTCAATATGATTCAATTATTTTGGAAGGCATGGAAATTTCACCGTACAAAGTCCGAAAGACTCGTTTCAAATGATCCATTTGCGAGAATTATTTAACGATTCCAATCATATCTGTCGTTTACAATGAGGAGCGCTACATTACACACACGCGTCTCTATACACATCTATATAGAGAGACAGAGAAAGAGAGGAGGGAGGGGGAGAGAGAGGAGGGAGGGAGAAGTATGAAAATACTAAAAGAGCGTGTTATGTAAAAAAAGAAAAAAAAAGAGTTTTGCAATACATTTCGTCGAAAATAGCCACGACATCTCCTTAAAAAAGAAACTCGATTCGATCGGCAATCAGCGGACTTTGGCGAGTTTAGAGAGGAAAATGGAAAGAGAAAGAGGAAGAAAGGCGGAAGAATTGGGTGGTGAGTGGAAGCGCGAGTCCCCGGGCGATTAGATAAGAGGAGAATTCCTCGCGGCTTTATTCCTCATAATGCGCGTCACTACTACTCATCGCGAGCGGCTATGTAAATTACAATTGGCCGCTTTCAATTGAGCTTTAAATGCTATTAATGTACGCGCGTCGTCGAGCCGCGTGGAATTCTTTCGGTGCACCGATCGATTCGCCGTTGAGAAACGCGTATTTTACGATTATATATGACAGCTACGTACGTAAAGTATTCGGGGCTAATAATCGATGATTGTCGATGATAGGTAAATGCGACCCACGATCATAATAAGGCGACACAAACAACAGAAAATATAACGCAATTGAATTAGTATGGAAATGTAGGCGAGTACAATGGAGGAAAATATCTAAGCCGTATCAATTGTCATGATTAGCAATATAGTTTAGAATAACATTTGTATAATGTGGAGGGTTGGGGGGGGCAGGGATGAATGTACTAGCAGGCGAAATTATATGCAAAAGATTAAATAATGTTAAAAGTATAGTATGGATTTAATAATTTTACATAACTCGAAGTTGCATAAATTTTGTGGGAATGTGACATGTGACGAGCACATTTTAATTTGAAAGTTAAAACTCCAATTATCGATTCGAACTCATCCATTGAAAGTTAATTTCAAAGCGTTTGTTAATATTGTCCGATATGCAAGAAATAATGCCGTAGTCGACAATTGAAATAATAAAGTTTCATTCGCTAAACGAGATCAGACGTTTAATTACACATTCTCATATCAAGGCAAACTTATTATGTGAATTATATTCTTTTGCGATTGCATGCGCATTATGTTATTAAATATGCTATTTATAATTCGAAGATGCATTGCAAAGGATAATTAAGTCTATTACGTATCTTAACGAAAGATTTATTGTTTGGAAACGATATTAACCACTTCCAAGTAAATGTTACAGCATAAAGCTACGGCACTCAATCTGTTATTGGTAAGTGTCGAACTCGTTAATATGCACTTGCAGTTCCAATATCTCGTGTCTCATTCCGTGTGTGTGTGTGTGTTATACGTGCTCTTAATCGACATGTGTTTTCGATTAAATTACGCGTAATTGTAATTTAAAATTGCGACGTTTGGTTTAAATGTCATTAATGATTGTTTGGCGAGGAGCGGAAATTCTATGCGCAAACAGTATCGACGTCTCAAAGCTCTCAATTTCTTATTTTGAAAGAGAAATTGGATTTATTAGTACGTCCATATTTTCTCAAAGAGCCCAACTGCCAGAAATCATGGAAGACCTATTTTTACATACCAACTGTCACCTTTCTACCCGCTTGCAGAAATAATAAATTCGTGTTTGAGTGTGTAGCCACTTAGCGTTTTTCCACTTCACGAGTCATTTACGCGTCTCCGTTTTATAATGTTGCTGTGCTCTCTCTTATAAAAGCCAAAGTAGTTTATTTTCGTGTTAATGCTGAATGCCCGCCGTATTTATCCATACTGCACACAAAAATAAACTAACTCTCTTTACACGAAGACTTGTCGATGGCAACTTATATGTGGCAAAAATTATTGTAAAAAAAAAGATTTTTATTATTGTATTGAGGCAGCATTAAACTGGTATTATTAGGAGTTATTATGACATTATTCAACGAAATTAATTGCTCGCGCACTGCACATAAGCAGGTACAGCAAATATTTTAATCGTTGACGAGGCCTATATAAAGGCAAATTAAGATATCTTGACTTCAAGAGTCAAAAGGCATTATTTCCCAAGCAGCGCAATAATGAATTTACGACTCACTATCAAGATTACATGGAAGCATTCTCCTCATAAGAAACGACAGTGTGCAGTGTGCTGTATATATATATATATATTTTTTTTCTCTCATTATTACCAATGAATGGCAATTAACGGTTATATATTTTCTATTAATACTATCAATAAAGGCAACTTGTAATATCACACCAGATCATCTCACACTCAATTTTCCAACATCCCCTTCCACCATCTGCCACCCTGGGAAGAGTTCACACTCGGATTAATTCCCGAACAATTGGCCATGAACCTAAAACGAAGATGAAATGAGCTTGTATATCTTGTAGCAGAAGAATAATTTCATGAGACAAAACAGTCAAGAAAGTCCATGAGGAAGTGTTGTGCTTTAGGTTTTAGATTTAGTGAGTTTGCGTGAGTTTAGTGGGTTGCGTAAGAATATTGGTGGGTGGGGGGAGGGAGGCAGTTCTTTAAACGAACCTCCCCCGCCGAATGAGGTTGGAACAAAGCCGCACCAGCAAGGTCGTTCTGTCCTCCAGGAGGTAAGTTTCTTGTAAATTGAAAGCTAAGCGGCTTGGGACATATTTGAACATATCTGAAACACGCTGAAAATTATAAGGAATTTTCCAAACAATAATATTATAATTATTTAGAGCCGATGAGAGACTCGCACCGAGTCTCGAGCAATTAAAAATTATAAAATATTGGTGAAAATATTTCTAACCTAACAAGTGGTTAAAATTTTTATTAAATTAAAAAAAATTTATATTCATTTAATTTGCCAATTTGTAATTAAAAGAGAGAACAGCGATGTCTCGGAAATTTATAATTAAAATATTTAATCGTAAATATCCTGTTAATTGGGGATACATTATGAAATAAACGAATCAATAAATCAAATGTGACATCATTATGCTTAATAGTAATTAATATGAATTATTTATCGAGAGTTTTCAGTATCCACAATGCAGTGATACAATAACACGAGGAAATAATTTCTTTGTGCACGAATGAATAAGAATGAAGTTTATTCGGAGAGCATAATTTAATTATGTCAAAGAAAATAGAACAATTGCGGCTGTTACAAATGTCAAGATATAAGGACATCAACATTGTCCATAATTACAATAATTACATCTGACGTGCATTACCTGCCGTATAAACGAAAATCAGGATAAATATTAATCGAATATTCAAAATAATTTTACGTATTTTCTATTTTAGCATAAATAAAAGGGATATTTGATATTACGTAACATATATTATAATATTATGTAATGTTATTGACATTTAACTTTACATGAATTTCCGAGACATTCATTTATACTCATTAAACATAATTTAATGTTAAACGTATCAAAGGTGTTTTGATCAATTAATCGATTAAAGTGAATAATTTTATAGAGTACTATAAGAGAATAATTATACACATCTTTGTTAGCATATTACATTTTGTTATCAATTTTATGTAATTGTACAATTTTTTCATTTGTAAACTTTCTATGTGTCAATAAGATATTAAAAGGTATTGGCATTATTAGTATAATTATTGTATTTTTTAATGGCACTGGAAATTTGTATGATTTCTTGTAATAAATTTAAGAGAAAGGGGAAACATTTTAAAGCGTAGATTAAAAATTAATAACGTCTTTAAATTAAATTTTATTCTACATTTAATTTGTTATCTACGTGTAACTTATATGAAAGCATAAATATTATTAATATTAAACAATAAAGATTACAAGAAATTATATATAAAAGTACGTGCATGTGACAGCATTTGGAAAAGAATAAAATAAATTATTTACATAGGCTAGTTGGAAACCAAGAATTTTAAAATGTATGAATGTTAAGGTCAATTAATTTACAAAGGTTCCACAAATGTAAAGCTGATTTTTAATGGAAATTAGTATTAATATAATCTAACGATAAACGGATAATAATTTTAATAAAACAATCGTCAGTAATCGTAATTATTCCATTCTCATTTCAAATACTGTACATCTTCTTCCATAAACAAATCGGTAAAATTGCTGAGAATGGTGATTCGATGCCACGACAATTTCACGTAAATATACGATTTCTAAGCGCTTGAAAATAAGGAAAAATAAATAGAAACTTTATGGCGCCATTAAAAATCGTATAAATGATGTGTAAGTTGTGCTTCCGAGTTCGAAAGAAGATATTCAGGAAAATTTTATACCAGTCGCAATTACACGATGCCGAGCTATAGTAATGACGACGACGACGACGACGACGACGACGACGACGACGACAACGACGACGACGACAACGACAACGACAACGACAACGACAACAAAAATAATAAATGGATGTGGCACACGTTAGGATTTTATTAGACAATTTGCAAAAAATTTTTTCCGCAAAGTTCAATTGTTTGCAACTGCATAGCTTCGTATTGTACTTTAATTGAAGTGAGGTGAGCATAATGTAAATTTTAATATGGATCTTTATTGATCCTGGAAGTGTAACTCGGAGAATAATCTTTAAAATATTTATTACAGTCGAGTTTTTAAAAATATAAATGTTTTAAATTATTCGAAAAGGTCTAAATATTTAGCAATTAGGAATGGCAATATTTATATTTAAAAAGTAAACGCAGGTGTATTGTAATGAAATTTATGAATACAAAATATATTTTGCTTATATGTTATTTATAATTATTTAAAATTTCATTTGTTTATCAGTAAGAAAACAGGGTTTTTTTAATGCCTCGCATTTTAGCGATTGTAAGATAAGATACAAATTTTACGTTTTTAATTATCCTTTCATTAACAATGATAAATTTTGATTAAGAGTACTGACACAAAATATTCTTTGAATTTATAAAATATTTTTAGATGTGCGTATTCGATGAGCTTAAGCATTTATTAAGAACAGTGTAATCAAATAAATTATCACAATATGATAAAAAAATTCTATTAGAATTAATTATTTTACTTTTAATTATCAATTATTTGTTAGTTTTTAAATTATAAATATTTTCAAAATAAAAACGAAAATTTCTATCTTATCTTTAGGTTTTGAGAAAGAAGTATGTAAATATTTTAATTATAACAATTGAAGGAATAAATCTAAGTCTTTGGGGCATCAAATTTGCATTTGCAAAAAATTCTGTGATTGTAACAATACGAATACTAATAAATTAATATTTAATTACAGATTTTTTTTTTTTAACAACGATTCGACAATTCGAGTCTAAATATGTTAAATTATTGGAATTATTTCTTCTACGTTAAGTAAAGCTTGATATATAAATATTTTTAACTATTCGATACTCAAGTGAAATTAACAACGATCAAAATATATTTAGAAACGTAAGTAATTCGTATTAAGAAAACTGTAACGGAAAAGCCGACGTACACTTTATTGTAAGGGCGCTAACAAAGAAAAAGAGATCGCTCACAATAATTTATGATAATTCTTGATGGATTATAAATGTAAAACCAATGAAAAATAAATGATAAGTACAAATTAAATGTAGAAGCGAATGTAATAGAATGTTAATAAAAATTCATATTGATGAGTAGATTTGACCGGAGTTATTACCGAAAGTTATTAACGCAATGTACAATGTCTTTCCTCCTACGAATGCCTGCGTTTTATGAGGCAGTTGTAACGATTATTTTATTACCTATACAATTCGAGTGTAATAAAGCGAGGAAAAAAATTGAGAGTACTGTAAAAATATATTATTCAGAGTATTCACGTGAAAATGTAAGAAAATGTATGGCAGTTATTGTTTTAGAGTAATTGATCCATTGAGATTACTATGCAAAATTGGGCGAAGATGGGAGACAAAATTGGAGATTTTTAAATTGCAAATGAATTAATATTGCTTTGTAGTTATAGAAAATATCGAGCTACGATGTTTATTCTTATATCTTTAGTTTTTCTGGCTCGGTTAAACGGTTATGAATTGCACTACATTGTATATAAAATATAATCTTACATCCGAGCAATTGTAGATAATGAATGCTGTACATGGAGAAAATATTATATTTTGTTCCTGTATTCATCTACTTTCCATTCATTAATAGATTTCCTGTACGTTTTCGGTCATGTTTTTCTATGGCTGCAGTAAGAAACGAGAGAGTAAAGAAAAGAAAATTCTTTGAAACTGTATTACACGTTCAATTGTTTTCTTAAAAGTATGCTTTTTTTCAGAATAATTAGGATTCTTAACATTTATAAACATACCCCCCCCCCCGACTGACTAACAATCTTCAATTTTAATTTTCTCTGTATATGTTTAATTCCATTTTAAATGCCGAAAATTCTCGATCAGCTTGGGAATAACTCAATTAATCCGAGATAATTTAGCAAGCCAATGAAATATATCACAGCACACTTGACAATCAGCAATCAATAATAAATCTTTAATCTTTTGTCAGGACATGAAATAACGCGACAATCCTGTACCTCGAAACGGAATTTGAATCCAGTTATCTTGCCATTGGAAACTTTATGGTCGGGCAACGCACATATCGTTCGACCGTTCAAAAATTCCAACCAATACCTCGAAAGATCTCGTGAATCACGAGAGATTCGCTCGTTGGAGCAACGATTCCCTTGAAATCTAGAAGCTTCGAGCAATTTCACTATGCTTGGATGGGCTTGAATTTATACGAGTTTCGTAGAGAGGCAGATCACCTTGAGCTACGCACTTGCAAAAATAATCGGATGCAACAAAATGCCCTTCCTGACACTTGCCACCTTTTCCCAAGACCTGAGCCCCCCAAATAAAATCCGGATGCTAATGCCGAGAGTATTTGCCTTGTTTCTTCCTTTGTTTATTGCATTCAATCTTCGTGGCTGCTTAATATTAATTGTCGTACATTTCAAAATGGACGGCTCGCTGCAATTGCGTATCCCAACAATTGACATTGCAGTAATGTGCGACGAGCTAGGGAACATTTGACGCAGTACGTTGGCTGGTAATCAGAGATCTACGGGACTACGCGTCTTCCCTTGACACGCACGCCATTGTACAGAAATGGTAAATCATTGCACAATCGCTCGACGCATTTCTCACCCAGAGAAAGTTCAATTAAATCCACGATAGCGTAACTGTGTATAAAGACTCGGCGACTGTGGCCCCGTAAGTAGATTATCGGCATAGAAGGAAAATCTCATGTAATGGAGAAACAGCTTTTGATTAGCTTTTTGCGCGATTCTTATGTCTCGGGATGCTTAAAAGTTGAGCCGAGTATTTGCGCATTTATTTCATATGACCCAAATTCATCGGCAGACTGTAATAACAAATGCGCGCTAAATTAGTAAAACGGGCAACTTGCGTTAATAGTCGCGAGGCTATAACTAAACGTTGCGCAGGTTGTTTTTAGAAAAGAAAATGAATGCGATTGTATGTCTACATATGTACATGTGCCAATTTTTATCAGAAGACGTGTCTAACGAAGCTCCACATACGTTCAACAAGTACGTACTCGATGCATTGGTCACTGTTTCGCAAAACTTGGATGCATTTTTCTCAACTTTCGCCCCGCCGTATAAATAACTCTCTCTCTCTCTCTCTCTCATAGTCTTTAAAAATAATGTCGAAATAATTTAGCTCGAAAATAAACTTTATTAATGTAGTAACACGTTGAGACTCGCTCTCGGAATGTCGCTATTAGCAGTACAAATAGATTTTGAATCCCTACTAATAAAGACCATCCAAGGACTTCTTTCTCTTTTTCTTTCATTTAAGGCCTACTCTATAAGATAAGCGATAATTGCAGTTTAATTTATAAACACTCTATGAAATATGACAATAAAATGTGTAATAAAATGAGGAGTAATATTCATGATCTTGATACCCGGTCTCAGGTAATGAGTTGATGGCTATAAAATTATCAATTGCCAAGCTCCTTCTCTATTATTGTGTTTACCGTCATCGAAACGAAAGATGCCATGGAATTTCAATGTTTTTCAATGTGTGTGTGTGGAAGGATCGTATAATGTTTATAATATAGTCGAGTGCAGCTTAGCCATGATATCGAGTGTTTTTCATATTTTCCGTAATAGCGGAAGTGGGAATTGCGCGTGTAAGCAGCGCCTCGCGCGGTGACTTGCGACACAAACTCGACAATTCGCGAGTTTTTGCCTTTTTTGTGCATTTCATGAATTATTGCCATCGATTGCGTGCTGCCGCTGCTGCTGCCGAGACCTTTGACGTAAGTCCACACACGCCGAGTTCATCCGATGAATGACGACAAATAAATAGCCCGCGAATTTATCTCAAGTGGCTGTAATCTTGATCGGCAAGGCCGCGTCATTAAGGTACAAGCGCTTGGTTGTTTGAAAATTTTGACTCTTAAATCCCCGACAATTATAATAATGATAAAGTGAATTATGAAGTTTTGATTGCACTGGCAATTAGCGGCTCGAGAGAGACAGGCAGATATGCATTATCCTTAGGTTTCTCAACCGATTAAAGCCTTGGCTGCGTAAGATATATTCATGAAATTCCTCGCGGCTTCTCGCACAAGAAATACGCTTGGCTAGAAAAAAATATTTCCCTTCGCAAATTCTAAGCTGAATAATGTACAATTATTATTCATACAACCTCCTAGACCACCTTGCGCGCTCACTCTTAACGCCAAGTTTTCATGTAAATTTCAATTTGTAGGTGCACGCAAAAGTAGCGCACGAAAGTGGATTAAGATTTGGAAAGAGGAGTAAATATTCAATAAATTGATTTGCTTCAAGTCGACAAGTCTTCATTCTTAAAGTTTGGCATTTGTGATTTATTGTTCTAGTGGATCATGCCGTTCGCCCACCGCTTTGCAATTGAACTGCAATTATAGTGCAAAGCCACGCAAAATGCAATGTTTGGCATACTCTTCGTGCTTCTCTCTATAGTCTTCTTGGCGAAGGAATAAGAGGAGCGGTTTGATGGGCAGCCCTAAGTAACTTTACTGGGGGCGAAAAATACTGTTAAAATCGTTTCCTCCTGGAATCATGGAACGGGGCTCGATATGCAAATACCAGCCAAATAAACCCTTCTTCACCTCGTAATAATGACGTTAAAAGCTCGGCTATTGTTGCAATGTGGAATTCGTTGCAACATATTGGACTAAAATTAAATCAAGGTTTACGCGAGCACTCCCGTAACATATTTGAAATGCTTTATTTTAGCCATTACAAGTGCTGGCCGTTTAAATTAGCTCTAATGGGCACGTGAAGTGGTCGAAGCGAATAGTAAAACTGTAGCATTGAAATTTTTAAATGATGCCTATTGAAGGATATGTTAACAAACTGCCATTTATAGAGAATGACAAATTCTTTTACTTACTTGCCAGCCACAATCATACACTACGTTTACTCAATTTAGCGAAAGACCGAGAATGTATTACATCGCACTTACTCCTGAATATCAAATAATTACGATACCAATTGACATTGATATTTCACTTGGGCTCATATATATTCAAATTATCCATACGCTACATTATTAATATTCAATTATAATTGATGCGATTCGTGTAGATTTTTGATGTTTTAATATTCGCACTCTAATGAATAGGCTATTTATTAATGTTTAGTCCAATCTAAAGAAAAATATCGAGTTAAACATTAATCGTTAAAATAATGTGCGAGATAAATTCTTGAATTACTACTGTCTCTACCTAATCGATCTATTCAACCTTAAATATTTCCTAAATAATTATTCTGACTTGCGAGGAATAAGTTATTTCTAGGCATTACAACAACCTAATGATCCGAGTATCTGTCAGTTTTAATTAATTAAACAATTGTAAATAAATGTCTGATAATAAATAGTATTAATAGCCGATTGTCTTGACATTAGATATGTAAAATTATTTGAATTATTATTCCAGCCCATCAATGTAATACAATATTACATGTATTCTCGTTATGGCTTAACCTAACGAGAACCTATTTTCCAGTTATTAAACGTAAAATAAATTTCACGTGAACAAGTCAGCGTAACAGAAATTAATTGAAAAAATTTATAAATGTTGCGATATATTTTACACATTTTATAATCCGCAAAGATACTGATATTTTTTAACGAATTTTTCATATTTTTTTTTATCATAAAGAGCAACATTTATCTAATACAAATCTATATAAAACGAGTAAAGTTATTTGAAAATAAAAAAATCTTTATATAAAGTATCAAAGAATACACGTAATTGAAATATTTGCACAAATAAACAATAAATAATAAAATTATATATATAGATGTTTCGAATAAAAAGTCTTAGGCTTCAAGATCACAAATTATTTATTTTGCAGTTTATTTGACAATCCATTTAATGTTGATTCTTCAAAAATATTTTCATAAAACTAAACTATTCATTGAAATAGTTGAGGAATTAATCGTTGCAAAACTTTTATAAGGGAATTAATTAAAAAGAAAAATAATAATAATTAAATAAAATAAATTATCATAAAAATAAATGACAATTGGCTTTTAACTACATTTTTTCTCAATAATATAGAGTATTTTATTTCACGAGTACATTGGAATTCTTTGATAATCGAAATTCAATTAAATCACTTTAAATTAAATCTTAGGCAGGGAATTTTAACAGGAAGTTTTACGAGAATTTTAAAGTTTTTTTTTTATTAAAAAGTACAATGTGCAATATGATATTAAATGTAATAATTGTTTTACGAAAATTCTATCAATAAATCCAATAAAATTGCTCCCCTTACATTGTGTATAAAAATTTGTAGAATAACTGTACTTGTATTAGCTTATATATATAAATATAAAATTTATCGTCTGTGTATAGAGAATAAGTGTTGTATTTATAATGTGAATATTAAGTATTAAATCCAAGCCCACGAATACTTGAGTCACCGCAATAATTTAAAAGTCCAAAAATTGTTGATAATCAGGTATAACAAAGTCATTTGCTAAAAAGAATTTAACAATCAGATTATTATATTGGGCGAGAGCAGCTAAGGAAATGATAATTTCGTTCAGCAGTAATAATATGATACCGACATGATTGGAGATGTGAAGTGTGGTTGAGCGATGATATTTACTCGTCATAGCGGACATCGCTTTTCAAGTGTCTTGATTAAATTAACATTTTGTCGTATTTGATAGTGCTAGTTTATTATTTGTTTTTTAAAGTCTGGCATTGGATGAGGGTGATTAGAATAAGTATTTTCGCGCAGTGCCTAGTGAAACCTTTGAGGAAGTGGATGATAGGAGGAGGGGATTCGCAAAAGGAAAGATTAATAAATATTCTTTACTTTAATAAATAATTGAGATTGTCATTTAAGGGATCTATCTTTAATAATAGTTAGACGTACGTGAGTCGAAAGAATCTGATGTTTACCATCTTAAATAATAATTGAAATGGCAATATTGTAATTATATATAGTGGCAATGCATCGTTATTGTATTTAATTATTAAAGTTTGTACAGCGAATGATCAAATGTAATTGAAGCAGATCGAGCGCTCGCTTACTAATGTCCAAAAGAGTCATATTTATCTTTTATATAATTTCAAAAAGCAAAGCAAAAGATAGCATCACAAAACGATATGTATACATACATTTTTTCCATTTTTTCCTTTTTTTTTATCACAAATTGATCGGTAAAGAATCTTAAAAGTGTTATTTAAAGTTAATATATTGAGATTTAAAACTTTACGAGTATTTCTTTAAAACGGCATATCGAGTTGACTACATCCGATTCCTCGACGATTTTTAATCACTTTATACTATCACACTATAAAAATAAAAACATATATGGCTTTCGAATAATGGAAATTTCGTTGCAAATAGTGAATTAATTCTACGCATTTGCATTTAAAAATATATAGAAAGAATAATAGCTTATTTGACAGGCTTGTCACTTGTGTTTAAAAGAATATTAAGGAACATCATTTACATCCTTTTCCCAGCTAATCGCATTTTCAACGATGAAATTTCTTTTCTTATAGGTCAATATAAATTACATACACATTAGATTGCCTTTAAATCAAATTAGGCAAGAACGATTTCCCTCAAGAGATTCAATTCCATTTGGCTTACAAATTTCTTAAATAATATTACTGCACATTTACTTTATATATATATATATATATAAATTTCATTATTTTTTAATTTTCTCTTTAAAAGCCTTTTTTTAAGTTTAATGCAATTCACTAGCGATTTCATTAAAAATAATGGGGATGCACATCAATTTTAAAGATCATAAGGCTCTCATAGTCTTTATTCATAATTCTCACTTGGGATTTCGATTCGCATGTGCAAACTTGCGTCTATTATAAAACATGATTTACACTTTGCTAAAAACAAATACTTATTCGTCAGGCAGCTCAGCAAGGATTTCATAGCGAGTGGTACGTCGGTGCGTAAAATCCAAAGAATAAGTGTGAATCTGAGTTGTGCTCGTGTGTAAGCGAATGGCTTGCATGAAAAACTTTGTGCAATAAAATCGCATTAGGTGCAAAGTTAGCAACGATATACTTGCATTAGTCATACGTGACCAGCGATGACTCTTCCCCCTCCTCGACGTCGTATTCGCCCCGTAGCACGCGCTCTCTCTCTCTCTCTCTCTCGTGTGCCTCGTCCTTCAGGTGGTCACCGCTCAGGCGCTCGTAAATTTGGCAACAACGCCGGGATTATCGCTCGAGTCTCGCAATGGAAACGTCAGGTGTGGAAGAGTGCGCGGCCTTTTTTCTTCTCTCTCTCTCTCTCTCTCCAGATTTCGTCGTGGATTATTTCGTCCCCCGCCGAATGCTCTAATTTTAATTATATTTGCGTTTGCGCGTCTCCGACGTCCCGCCGCGAGGCTTAACCCGAGATTACGAATGCTTTGCACTCGCGAGTCGGCCATTCTTCCATTTCTTATTTTAGCTTGTAATTGTTTCCAATTGGAGCAATTGGATATGGAGGAACGTGCGCATCTTCTGCTTCGAAATTTTAATTAGCAAATGGAATGGATAATTTCTCGATATTTGATGCGCCCAGAAGGGAGCTCGAGAGACGCGTCTGTGTTTGAAAATATTTTCCCTCCATCTATCTATCCTCTTACACTCTCAAATCAAGCAAAGAATGCACGGTGGTCGTTTCTATTAAATGCAAAAAAGAAAAAAAAACAACATATTGTGCACGCTCTTTAACATTCGTTTAAAAGCAAAATATATATTTACATACGCATGTGTGCGTGTATATGTAATATAGTCGATAAAAAATTGGTAAACAGAGAACACTGGCCGAACGTAAAAGTCTAATTTCGAAACGAGCGTATTTAAATTTTATTTTTTTATGAATCTCTGCGTATTTTTCTACTCGAACGACCTCAATACCATCGACATTTAAAATCACATTTGCATCAGGCTTTTTCTTTCTCTCGCTCGATAATAATCATTTGGAAAATAGGAAATAATTAATAGCTAATAGGGCTTACAGTAGGCTACACGGACACATTACACCGTATCTTGTAATTAAGCCGAGCTTACAATAATTGACAGAAGACTCGTTTCAACGCGTCAGTGCTTTGTGTACACTGAATTCATTACGAGTCATTAATTTTTTGACTATATATTATAGGTAGGATTTTTTTTTTGAAGCCACGTTACGTTGTGCCTTGCGCACGAGCAAACTGACATCCACATTGTACGCAATTTCCCTCGCTTTTCACTGAAAGCCCTCGGCACATTTAAAATCGCATCGCAAAGTGCTGCTTGCTCTACCTTTGCGACAATTAATGGCATGGGATGGCGAGGTGGTGAGGGGCGGGGGGAGAGAGAGGCGAAGAAGAGGAAGAATCGAGACGGCGCTCTCCAATATTTTCGTCGCGCGCCGCCTTCGGATTCCATTGCCTCTCGAGCGAAAGATTCGAGCCCGCGTGCATTAATTTCATGAGCCCATGGAATCGAGGCCGAGGGAGCACACTAAAAAGCATAAAAACAAAGTGCACAGAGCGATGCGTCGATGCCATCGCCCTCGACTGCATCTGCATTAGGAATGTGTTTTGCGCGGACCGAGTTTTTCTCATCGTCTTGGCCGATATTTATAGGCTCCTTAAAGATTTTCAAAATCTCCAACTCAACTCACTTTCTACTACATTCTCTTAGACACTCCACACATAGACACTCGTATTTTACTAAATTGCAGCATTCAATTCGAGTAGCTTCGCAAATTAATGCAACCACTCAGCCATATTGTTTGAATCTTTTTTTACGATTGCACTTGGTTCTTCTTATTAAACTCTGTTCAATGAAATGTAAAGAAATTTGATTTTTCCTTTTGACACGAATTTTCATAAAAACACACTTGAGAGTAGGCAGTTCGACGAACATACTTTTATTCTTGTTAAATGTCAGCTTCGAATTATGTAAATATCTCGCAACCAGTGGACCAACATGTAGTTTATATCGAAGAAAATGTATTTTTAGTCTTAAATGGTAAGTTTAGATTGAAATATAATCATAAAATGGGATATCCGTTGTTAATATTTTTACTCGGACTGACCATACCATAAAACTTCTCCAAAGATTTCTCCAATCCATATTTTTTAGCGCGGCGATGAAAATAGGTAAGACAGTTGGTTGGTTACATTATAACCGAAAGTGTAGGGATCAATTAACAGCGCCTTCCCGACTGTCAAATGAAAAATTAAAGAGAAATGCTTATTTATAAATCCACGAGTTCGCGTTGGTTATTTTTTTTATACGCAGATGTAAAAATAACGTTGGAATCAATTTCATTCGGGAGGAATTTTTCTAACGGCGTGAAAGAAGTGCTGCTCGTTGGACTGGAAAAATTCTTTCGCGTATTTCCAATAGACATCCATTTCAATATTATCTGACGCCACGAGTATCAAAGGCGATGATAATATTAAGGAAAATACTCGTCTCTCTTTTCTTTTTTTTCTTTATCTCAATCGCGCCTATGCACACATCGCCCAACTGTTCATTGCCGCTTATGGTTATCGCCACCAACTGATGTTCAACCAAAGCGATCCATCTCGCGATTTGGCAAATCCATCAACATAAATACAATGACCTTTCCTCGTCTCGCTTATTATGAAAGAAAAGCGCCGATTCTCCACACCAGCACATCGTCAGACTATAAAAGAGACGCGACGTGCTGCTTAGTTGCGACGAAATAAAAGCCGCGTGCTCTCCACTCCCACCCCTTCCTCCTCACTCACTTCGTGCTATTTCGCTCGCACGTTTTGCGTATCCGATTTCGCGCCGGTGTGTTTTGATTTTGTCTTTGTCGTCGCTTTGTCGTCGCTCGCAACGAGACATACAAGACGAACGCAGATGGGGTTAATCGACCTACGCTGCGATGCACAAAAACCTTATTCAAACAACCACCACCCTCTTTCTCTTTTGACTTGCGGTATTGTTTTTTTTTTTTTTTTACTATTATTAGAGTACGTAGCGCTGTACACTACTTGGGTTTGCAATTTCTTTTTATAGTTGATAATGGTCAGCTTCCGGTTAGAGGGCACAATATTTCTTAAAATCGGAGCCGCCGAGGAGGAAGCAAGGAGATTTTGGCTGCGATGATTTGTTTGATTCATCAATAAATTATTAGAATTATATAGTCCCTTGACCTACGGCATTTTGCATTGAAAATGTAATAAGGATGATATTTTCAATTATTATGTATAGTCTAATCTTTCAATTATTTCATTAAAATTTCTATATTAATAAGTGAGCAAGACTTTTTTAAAACTTTTTGAATTTGCAATTAATGTGTCGAGAGTGTAATAATCTATGGTCTAATACAATGATTTTTTTTTTTTTGTTTCTGGTATAATGTAATATATATTAATTATCAGCGCAAACCAATATTTTGACAAAATGTTCTAAGAATGCAGAGAATGAAATTAATTGAAACAAACTTTATACTTTTATAAATTACCAATGGCTTCCAGTTACTCGTGATCATTGCCGTGTCTTTGAATTATTTAAAGGTCTTCTAATTCTCATTTCATTGCTGAAGCTTATTTAAATTGTGACATATTACTGTTAATGCTCTTGCCATTTGTTTTAGTGATTCATTACAATTGAGATCCGGATATAATTTTATAAAGTGCGTAGTGAATTTTTTTTCGTGGCACAATCTTTCGTGTATTTTTAACGAACTTACGGCAAAACAAATACACCTTCCAATTTCTTCTTTAAGTTTAAGTTTCAATCAAATAGCTTCTTTTTTCTTGTAATATATATATATATATATGACTAAATAAAACAAAAACAGGAAGGTTGGATTTGCGGTTAGATGCGGTTAATGAATTCTTTATGCCTTAGCTTGTGATAATATAGCCATTTTGTCATATCTGCGTTTAGTTTTTTCGTGGCGGAGGGATTCAATATTTGGTTCTCATAGTAAAGCGCAATATTTTCCAACAAAAAATAAAAAAAAAAAAAAAAAAGAAATATCACGTCACATGCTTACCTTACGATAGTGTATCTTTTCAAAAAAGATAAAAAAGAAAAAGAACAACAATTTAACATAAAATGGCTCTAATAATATTATTTGTGAAATTCTCGTCATAATGTTACGTTTTATAAATAAATAATGGCACTTTATGTCGATTGCATCGGGTGAATCAAGTTTGTTAAAATACTCTCAATCAACGCCTACTTTCCTCGCTCATTATTAACCGAATAAATTGATTTGATATCGTTAGTTCACAAGCCCGTGCGTAAGTGCAATTGAGAAAAAGAAGCAATTTTTTCCCATATTGAGGCACGTAAGCTGATGATGCGACCATAATACGAAGTGCACAGAAGGTCGTCGATAGAACACCTTTGACGCACATCTCGGCGCAGGTGTCCAAGTTTTCTAGGTAATCATAGCAAGAGAAAGGGACTTGAGTTTACAGACGACCTTGAGCTCGCCGCTGACTTGCCATGACTTCGTCATCCAAGTCGGTTAATGCCACTTTTACTCTCCCTCTTTCCTCATCGATCATTTTTACCAATAATTGACTTTTTTAAGTAGCAAAGACACCGATTCGGCTGCATATCACTGGGCTGATTAAATTGAATGCTTAATTCAAACTTGTAATATGTGCACCGAAGGTCAGAGCCGAGATTAAGAATATTTCCATACAAGATACACGTTCAAACTGTATTTAGGAAAATGCATATTTGTTGCGAGTTCGATATTTTTCTTCTGCATCACGCTGTAGTCTTCCGTAAGATAATTTTGAATTTCGTATTGATATGTGACGTACGGATTTTAAAACAAATTGCAATGCACAGTTTTTGTTATATTTTAGAGGTACAAATGCTGAATCTTGAGACTTGAAAGTTAATTGAAGGGAGCAAGAATTCGACATTGAACTCCTTTGAATCAGCATACGCCTGTGACAGGATCTTGATTTATATAAGAAACAATTACAAATCTTATGCAAATTAGTGAAAACATTGTAGCTGGTAAGTGCACGTTTCAATACTTAACAATTATACATTTCCCTTACATCCGACTTATTTACGATTCCTCAATAGCCTTAAGCTTGGATCTCGTTTCAAGAAAGCTCTTATTATAAACCAAGGCTCCATTTTATCGAAAAATATTATCAAATATCTGCAATTCATTGGCATGATTTTCGGTCGTAACGTCAATTCGAGGAATGAGCGCTAAATCCAAAGGCTTTTCATTACGGCAGAAGAGCCATTTTAATTTATTCAAATTTATTAAAAGCCGCATATTTGACAGAGAATTTTAAATGCCACATTTTCGATGACCTGCTTTAGTCGTCGTCCTTTTGCCGCGTTTGAATTTCGCGGGCTTTTCGCGTCAGCCTTGACATGGATTCCTATTTTCCTTTACTTTCCGTGTACTTTTATTCCACGTCGATTGACGCGTCACGATTAATCCGGTCGATCGATCTGAAATGTGTAACGCGAAGACACGTCCACTTTATGATATACATATATCGTTTCTTATTGCAGGTGTATTCAGCAATTTAAGAATTATTATAGTCTCTTATTCATTAAAACACACTGCAAATTATATTGATGCATGAGATTCGCCATTTTTTTCGGCTACACGTCGAACCATCATAATTGGCTGGATATTCGACATTCACCGATGAGACCCAAACGTTTATCGATTATTCATCGAGAACCATATCATCATTTAGGCATTAAATAATCATCGATGCAAATTATAATGAAATAAAATATTAGTTGAACATCTCAACTATTCAAAATGCAAATCAACTAATTTCTGCGTTATTGCACGCATGCATTTAGCATTGATATTTTATGTCGATGGATATGGAAATGATAAAGGAGCCGTAATTAAACTTACAATTAGTCGTTTAATTAGCGTCAATGACTTTTCGATCTGATTAAATAAACACCTTGTTAACGGTTACGCGTATTTTAGTTATAAAAATTAAATAATTCTGCATTCTCCTTTCTTAATTAAAATATTTACCTGAAATAAATTTTAATCAAATATTCGCTTATCAAAACACGTTCACGAGCACTTCTTTGCGCACATTAGTTGTTGAAAAGTATTTGTGCATTTTCAGATTACTTATGAACCGAGTATTAATTGATGCGTCCAATGGAAAATTCTGCAAGAGACACTTTGTATTGCAATTTAAATGCACATAACTGTCTGTGCAATTCATTTATTTATCTGTAGCATTGCTGGTATACCGAGATATTAAAAAATTTAATCGAATAATGTACGTGACTAATACCACAACGTTTAAATTATTTATTAAGCAATTTTTTTTTTTTTTTTTTTTTCTTCTTTTAACGCAATTAATACGTTGAAATAAGGAGCATGAAGTATACAATGACGACAATTTATTAGTTTAAAATTTGTTTTCCTCGACTTCACTATTGTAGATGATGATGATGATAGGTTGCAGTGACACTTGTAATCTCGAAATACTATTGAGTTTAAATGCTAATTGAAAGAGAGCTAAAATAAGGCGTCGGCAAGTACATTAATGAAAACATTATAAGATAAAGGACCCAATTTCAGACTGTCCTCAATACGACTCTAAAGGTCAGTTTCTCAGTTTTCGTTAATCTCGGAGTAGTGGGTCGGTTATTTTATTAACATGCCACGTCCGGCGGCGGCCAAAGCGAGTCGAAAATGTACGAGGAAAAAGCGAGGAAGCCAGCCTATCGACAAAAATAAATGGCACGCTAAAGCCGAGCGAGAGACGAGGTGGAAGAAGAGGTAGAAGAAGAAGAAGAAGAAGAAGAAGAATCGGCAGACGAAGGAGGAGAGCTCATTCTGGCTTACGAGGAGGCGGTGACTGCGGGACCTTGAAATATGGTCAGCAGGTCAGCGGCACCGAGTGGGCGTTTAAATCACGCGACGTGGTGCCAATAACCTTTTAGCGGCGAGTTGTTCTTGAAAAAGATAACCTTTTGGCAGGGCGCGTGCACCGGTGATCATCCACCCTTTTCCACAAACAGCTCGTAAATATTCCGAGCGAGTAAACTAATTTGGGTGGCTGGTAGGAGCGGAAGTAGCGCCCTCCCACCTCAATCCTCATGGCTCCCTAATTTTCAACAAGACCATTAGCACACTTGGCCATTGTTATTAATTATATGGAAAGTTTTTGAAACTCGTTTTTGATATTTGAGCCAGTCCGAGACAATTCCATCGGAGTTTGTGGTTTAAGGGTCGTTTCATCGATTGTTCGAGCCGCATTTTTTTTTCGCCTTTGAGCCAAAACTTTTTTTTTTATCTCGCATCAACACTTGCGACATTTGGCAGACAAAATGTTGTAAATACGAGAGAGATCTTTTCACTTTCTCTCAAATTTATTTGTTTTTTTTTTCCTCTTTTTCTTCTTTTTTTTTCATTTTCGGGGATTCGTAATATAAAGAAATTTTTATATGCATTTAAAAATATCAGGCTCTTTTTCTAAATTGTGAAGTGATATGCGCCCACTTATTGTCAAAAGATACTTCCGAGTGCAAACAGCTTTTTCAGTTACGAGCTTATTAGCAATTTTATGAAACTCAAATGAAATCTCAATTATCGAATGACAGCAATTATCGGAAGTGCGAGTGGCGTTGGAGAAAAACGTTTATCATTCAAGTGAAGCTATTGTTATAATTACTTCATCGTTATAACGTGAACTAATTTGCATACATTTGTTGTACAATATCTCTTTTACGTGTAAAGATGTATGCATAAAGATATAGAAATATGAAAGAAAAATTCGTTTACATTATTATCGGCGAATAGTTATTGCAGATAATATTTAACGAGGGAGTAAAATTTTAATTTCAATCATTCACATTATTTACCGAATATTAAAAATAAATGTACACATTGAATGTTAAATAATAAATATGCAAGAGTATTTTTAGGTTGAATAGTTCAATATTTTTCAATAATATGTTATATCGGAAAAGCATATATTTTCGTTTGTATCACTTTTATCACTTTAACGATGCGATAATAAATGTATGTCAAAATATGCAGGATTACAATTGCTAAGCAATTACAATTGAAATCCGTATTTTTATATAGGTATAATAAATAATTATATCATTTGAAAAGATCGTGGCAAGTAAGCGATAGGGAAATTACAATTGTGCACATCGCATTAATTGTTAGATATATCGTTGTGTGGTTAGAAAAATATTTCGACAGTAGCTCTCTATTTCCCTTCTAGATATCTTGACAATTTCCTTTAGAAATGCCTTTGAAAATTTCCTTTTTGAGTCTCACATCGATTAAAATACCTGTTCCGATTGAAAATCAGACCACTTTTCTAGAAAACTAAGCAAATCAGCCTTCGTATTATAATCGGACTTTTGTCTACAGTTGGTATAATCTTGTGTAAATCTACCTAATTCAATATTGTCAATTGATCGACAATGAACAACATATGCAACAAAAAGAAAGGAGAGAGAAAAAAAAAGAGTAAGAAACATTCAAGGTCACCGAGATCGCTCTAGAGAATGGAAAAGGCGCGGAGGAAAAGTCTTTTGGAGGACGGGAGGGGAAGAGAAAACGAGGTCATTCGCTTCGAATATTGTCTTTGTCGTCGTGTTCACGAAAAAAGTTATTTTCGAGGCAAAGAAAATTATTTTGGCGAGTCGTCGCCGACGCGGACTTTTTTTTTTTTTCAAAATCGAAGCGAGAAGAGAAATTCTTTTTCATCGCCGTTACTCTATTTTCGTGCAGTCGATGTGAAGTCGCGAAATAGAATCGGGGAATGCGATGAGTTGCATCGAAAAATAAATCGCATATTTATCTTGCGACTATCTTCTACTTTCCTTCTTATTTAGCTTACTTTCATAATAACGAATTTTTCTTAACTATTTCATTACAAAGGAATTCCAAATAACTTAAACAATCGAATTCCAATCTCATTTCAACTTAATTTCTCAACAAATTATTGTCATTAACAACGGAGCGATAACTTTGCCACTTGCATCTTATTATTCCAAATTGCCTCCATTATCTTCCCATCGATTAATTTCTCATCAATATAAAATTATTATTTTCATTTTATTTAATCGCTAAAAATAATATATCACTTCACGGATATTCTATTTTTTTTTTTTTTATTCAAAAGCTTTAAAACCTCCGACACCTTTGCTAGAAATAAGCTCGAGAGATAAGTTTTTTAAGGATGTGGTGGTGGCTCTACTTACACTATCATACTAATTATTTGGGTGAAGCTTACGTACAATGTAAAGTGAAGTAAAATAAACACACGTTGTTTATGTGTGAATGTGTTGCGCTGCTCCGCTACTTGCGATAAGAAAAACTACAATAAAGGGCACACGAGTGATATATTTGAAATTATTTTAGTTAAACATGCAATTTCAATGGTAATTTGAAAAGTTACATGTACATTGTGTTTATAGTTAGATAGTGTCACTATTATGTCTTGAAAAACACAAGACTAATTTAAAACTGCAAAGGAAGTATACAGAAAATAGCAAGAATGATAATATTTCGTTTTGCAATCAATAGAGTATTTTGCAACGTAATTGTTTGTTCAACATTTTTTTAAAATATTTTAATCGTTTATAAAAAAATTCCCATTTATCATACTTCATTTGTTATATACAATAATTTTTTTTTTTTATACAATTATCCTTGATTTTTTCTCTTCGGTATAGTTATTTTTGCTGAAAATATATATATTTATATGATTATCCTTGATATTTAAGTAAACTAACGAGCTCGTAACCGCTTAAAATTTTCACTAATTTTTAACACTCGAGCTCGCACAAATCCAATCCCAACTAAATCGGTGAAAAATACTGTTCATTTAACTTATACATTTAATGTATAAGCATATTTTTTTCTTTTTCATCGACGACAATTCTAATAAATAAATATGAGAAGCAATTTTGTTTAACAATCGTATGAGGAACGGAGCCAAATTTCAGGCAATTTACCGTGAATTCCTCGAAAACTATGTCTGTAAATAAATAATCTTCAGCTGCTGCATTGTAAATGTGAAAAATTATAAAAAAAATAATGGGTCACGATTTAATCAGCTGTCGCTGATAGGCATATGTAACATTACTATAATATTACGCAACATTGGGTAATGTTGCATTAGTGTGTGCCACTAGAAAATCTAAGCACCGACTTGGTTACTTTGTCACACAACAACGCAGCGAGACCATTAGCTTTGCTAAATTTGTCAATTGCAAATGAATTTTTGTAAAAAAGGGAAGAAGAAGCGAAAGAAGCTCGAATTAATGGCGATAGCAAAAATATTCTGCACAATGCTCATTAATCATTGAATATTGCCAATTGAATAATGCCGGAGTGCTTCGACGTCGCTCAATTAATTGCATAGGAACGAGAGAAGTGTAATGTCGCATTTTCTGTGCGTGACGCCAACATGCAACAGGAAGGAAATTGCCTCCGCATATCGAGAAACTATTTTCTAATCACCTCTATTTTTATTTTCCTTCCGTAATGAGAGCCAAGACAAGATCAATGCGCTAATGTTTCTCCTCGCCGTATCGACGATTTTCCATATGAGAGAGCGAGAGAGAGAGAGAGCTTTGCGCGAAATATCGGCGCGAATAAAAAGAATTTGGTCGAACGAAAGAATGCTGAATGTTATTTCGAGCACACTTTATCGATCGATCGCTTATTCCTGATTCTCATCTGCATAAAGCAATTGCGCTTCTAGACTGATAATAATTTATGTTATTAGGTCTAGGTTACGTGGGTTGTTAAATTACTCATGCTACTTATTATTATTTAGATTCTTTTAATCTCATCTTTATTATAATGTCATCTTCACAATGTTATGGATAAAATCTAATATTTTTAAAATCAACTCGGCATTCCCCATGCCTGCATACATATACGTATATGCATATACACATACATATATACATATGTATATATATGTGTGCATATGTGCATATGCATACACGCGTGTATCTTAATGTTTGTGCCGGCTCATTTAATTTGCAGGTAATGCATCATTAGTTTTAATGTGTTCGTACGCTCGAGCGTTGCGTCTTTGACACATAAAATTATTGTTTTTTCAACATTGCAGCTTTTGCATATTTGGATTGTGTAGATCGTTAGTTATAAATACATGCACTCTGGCTGCTTGAAAAGAAAATGTGCATCGACAAAGACAATGCTTTTGTATATGAATTTTGTGATAAGTGTTTATTTTCTTTTTTGATGTTCTTTTCCTGTACTTTGTACACAAGACAGATAATACTATCCAAGCAAATAATATATTATATTGTTCAATATCGTTTCTAAAAGTATTGGCAAAATACACCATACACACAGTTAATAAATAAATATATATTGCTTCTGCAATTTGTCAAACATTTGAATATACACATATATGTATACATGTATATATATGTATACATGTGTATATATATATATATTTCATTGCAAAAGACCAATTATGATTTCTCATTTTATGTTTTACAACTAACTTTACAATAAAAAAAAGCAAATAATTTTACATCTTAATGGCTGACACTCTAGTCATTGGCTATATATATATATTATTATTAATAAGATAAATGATCAATGAGTTAAAATTAAAGTAATAAAACAATTCTGTGTGAGATTAAATTGGTTTATAAACCTATCATTGCAAATAAATGATTGACATTATGCAGCACACAGAAAGGTTACATATCCTTATAAACAAACATCCTGTCTACCTCTTGAGTGAGCTCGGCTGCTCCTTGGTTTTCGTCGGCAGGTTGCGAGGGCATTGGTGGTTCTGCTGAGGTGGTATTTGTGGCATTGTTCGACGTGTCGGTTATTATAACACTTGGACCTGCCCTTTCGTCAATATTTAACAAGTAAGCGTGTATATTATTATGTGCAGTGTTTATTCTATTATATCTTCCTAATGAATTTAAGTCTTCGAACAGATCTCTCTCATAGTTCAGTAGTACGGAGTCAAGATTTTTTGGATGGATAAATGCCGGCCTGTGGACAATTGTGTGGGAATCTGTGTGCCAGCCAGAGCCATTATTAAGATCCAGCGAGCCGACTCCGATGGTCTGAATGTCTAATCCAAGGTAGGAGTCAGGATCTACTCTCAGCAGCGAAAGCAGCAGGGCCAGCTGCAGCAACTCGTCGCTGTAAAGTTTCTTGAGGTTCAGCATTTTTCTTTTCTCAGTTATTATTTACAGTATTATTAATTGAAGGAAATTTATATTCATACGTATTTAGCAATCACATTTGTACGTATATGCGTTACACCATCTGCATTAATTAATTTAATTTATGATTAGAGAACCAATAGTTTTTATATTTATCTTTTCTTATTTATAGTAGATTATGTTATCACAGACACTGACACCAAATATCAAAAGTCTTTGTCACACTGGCTTCACTCTCATATTAAGTACAATAAATTCATGGAACATTGTTAATGGTCCTTGGTTAAGTGCAACATCATTATTTCGGCGAGGAATATTATTTTGAATTTAATTTCAATTCTTCATTAACGACATGCTGGATTCACTTTATCAATACCTGAAGAGAGAAAGATAAACATTAAGATATCACATTTGCGATGATAAGATTTGTACACCAAGCTAATATTATGAAGTTATTTATTTTTATAAAGCATTGATCTAGTATGTGGCCGTGGCGGTAAAAATTTAATAATTTAATGAAAAGTTAATTGTGCACGTCGTGTAAACAAAGTGCGCTGAGCTAACTTTAAAATAGTAATTTAATATTCAATTCCCAATTAATGTGTGACGGATGACGATACAATTATCGAGCTTGGATCTTTTTAACAAAATAATTGAAATCGATGCGATAAGCCTGAAAATAATATTAAATTTAAATAGATGTCGGTTAAGCCCGGCAGCTCTCTGATTTGCAATTAACGACGTCGACACTTTGTACAATGCTCCAGGCAACCAATTCTATAATGCAAAAAGGTTCTGTCGCACAATGTTAATAAAATCAGTTTACAAAGTTACTTCGCCAATGAATAAAGAAGGTTCTTAAACGGATGAATTTCTTCGCCAAGTAATGCGACCGAAGTATATTTATTTGGCCATTCATTTCAAGCGCTGCCAATTAATTCAATGACTTGTGAAATATATTGGATCTAAGCTGGCCAATGAAGAGGACTCTTATTGGGGATAAAATTCACAAGAAAGAAACAAGCTAATCCTTGGCTCAAGACAATGATAATCGATTGCAAATCCTATGTAAACGAAGCGATGAAAATCTCAAGGCTTAAGATCACAAGTTGATCGAGAATGCCAGGTCTCTTGCCAGACAAACGACGAAAATGTCACTTGCCTAGGTTGGCCACGCAACAGTCAAACCAATCAAATGTCCAGATCGTTACAAATGAGAAGAATTGTCAGGGGCCCTAAGCAACATTAGTGCTAACAATGTAGAGCAACCCAGCCAAACGAATAGAACTGTATAACTTTCACACACAAAATAGGCATCGCACAGCACAGAGCACCTCTTGACATTGCACACAAATAACCGATGGCTTGTCCACGTGGAAGGCCGTAGCCTCCCGAGAAAAGGGCCGTCGAGTACCCGAGACCGGTAAACAAACACAAGGAGACGAGTCGAAGACGTGCTTACATCTGGAGGCAGCCAGATATCTCTCTTCCACTGCCTCAACAGCGCTCGTCCTTCTCCAGACGTCGCTTTAACAGCTGACTCGCGAGTATAAATACTACCGAGTCCGAATCTCCGCTGCTGCGGGAGCTCAGCACGGCCGGGCCGTCGCCTCGGATATAAAAGAGCGGTGGCAGAGCCGCGCGACGCAGCAGTACTTCCACCAGTCCCTCTCTCTCTCTCTCGCTCTCTCGCTCCCACGCCAAACACGCGCGCCGGCCGACCTCCTCTCCCAGCCCCTCCCCCCGCCACGCCACACGCACACACTCACTCATCGCCAGCGCTCGCTCGCCTGGAAATAACCTCAAAAAGCCTTTTGAATTTCGCGCCCCGGTCGACGTGTCAAGCGGACGCGCCCTTACTTAAGCCGAGTGGCCGACCGCGGGGGCATGTCCCCACGCAGCTGAGGCCAGTCTTCGGCGGCGGAGGCGAGAGTGACTCATCGGTCGGCTCAGTCCTCGTTCCGGCAACGTCGTACATCCTTCGGCCACGCGTCACTGCTGCTCCCGACGGCGAAGACCTGCCGGCCTAGTCCATTGCCACGAGTCCACGCACGAGGAACAAGTCTCGAGTTGGGCTCGAGCTCGGCCAGGAGCCGCTTCTTGGTTAGGTTGCCCCAATCCCAGCCCACGCGCTCCTTCCCATCTCGGCTCCGCGCTCGACGTCGGCGTTCCTCGACTCGCCGTGCGATTGTGTATCAAATAGTGGTTGGCGGTGGTTGGAGGTGGTTGGCGGTGGTTGGCGGTGGTTGGAGGCGGTTGGAGGTGGTTGGAGGTGGTTGGAGGTGATTGGAGGTGGTTGGAGGCGGTTGGTGGTTCGGGTGCCTCGGTGTTATTTAAATTCGAGGAATACATTATTGCCGAGTTTTTTTCCATTTTGGCGACTCGGGGAATGCCTCGAGCGCTTTGGCTCGAGCCTCATGACGAAATTAATCTTGTCATTGGATTATAATTAGTCAATCAGTCACGATCCTTTTTAACTCTCGTTTACCGTATTTGTATTAATTTAATCAACTTAATCGTCATTATTCTATACAGGCTTGATGACGCCTGTGAATGCCTCTCCTCGCCACTGAACACAGTATTTATTTATATTGGATGTTTCGTGTGATGTAACGCTCGGTTCAATGGAATATAATTCGATTGCTGTTAAAAACGAGAGAGAGAGAGAGAGAGAGAGAGCTTGAATTTATTATTCGAATGGCGGGCATTCGAATGCTCTTTCTCGAAACGTCTACAACGTCGAGGAAAACCAGTTCTTTTTTCTACTAATCAGCGTACGATTATCATACAACATTATTTTTGTCATTCTTTTGATATTTATACAAGTGATTCATTTTCCATTTTTCATCCCGCATGTTATATTCCAAATAACCGATTGTATTCAAATGCTCCTTCGAAATCTCTTAATACCCAGGCTGCTTAAGCATATTTATAATTAAATATATGGACCTCTGAAGAGCAATAAGCTGCAAAAAATAAAGGCATAATATTTGGCAGAGTTTGTGTTTGAAAAGTTTTTTTTTTTTAAAAATTAACGAAATTTCGCCTTGAAGATAATTATGTGGTAGATGCGAAGATAAACATATATTTCTTTTCTTTATAAATTTCTATAAAATACAATTTCAGAAATATAAATTATTATTCTAATAATAAACGCTTTCAAAGTACAGAATGTCCATTAATAATATAATTGATTTATATTATGGCATACAAACAGTTGAGATATTAAAATAATTTTTATTAACTTAACCTATAATTAAAGGTGCTTGATTAATTTTTCTTTTTTCAATGAACCAATTGTTACCTTTATCTAAATGCTTCTTAACATAAACGTTTTATTCAAATATAACATAAATTATCGCCTGTAAAATTAATAGAAGCAATAATTCATTTTTATTATTTTTTCTGCCACACGCGCGCGCGCGCTCGCACACCCACACACCCAACCTAATACAAAACATTTCAGCAATGATAATCGCCAATTTATCAATAATAATCAGATATTCCGTAAGTTTTCGAATAGTTGAATTGAATGACCCTAAATTTATTGTTGCTCCGACTGAATTCTTAAGTTTACGATAATTATTATAGTCTGTCGTATATTCTGCTTTGGTGTATTGTAAATGCCGTACACCATTTGTGCTAATGCGATTATAATCCGATTTAGGCGTACGCATACGAGCGCATATGCAATCGTATGCGTAGGCAGAAGAGTTGAGTTTAAAATCTATAATTGATTTTCAAGAAATTTATGGTAGAACGGCCAATAAGAAATTTGCATATACCCATTACCATTGCAGAGTCAAACTAATTCAAAGAATTTTCGAAATGCTCTTGGCTCGACACGATTTTTCGGCAGATCACTAAGAATTCATTTCTTGCAATGCGTAAAGTGGCGGAAAATAAAAATTGTCGATCGAATTTACTATGTTAGATAAGGTCAGATACCCTTGGCGCATTTTCCATACTTAATTTTTCTAAAAATTAAACACCACAAGACGCAAATTTAATGCGATCAAAGGAATATAAATAATACTTTCATTAATATTATGTTATATATATATTAATTGCTATATGATGTATATATATATCGTTGTAATGTTTTTTTATGCTTGTATAATAGGAAATTGTTGTTACGAAAATCGAAATTTGTGAGAGGGATTGTCGGGAAAACCGTGTGATTAAGCATTAAATTTATTTATCATAAATGGCTTATAAATTCGTTATGTATTTCTATTGATGCACTGCTGGTGTATCCTAGATGAACTGTATAATCAATAATTAGCAATATACATACAAATTGTGGCCTCTCGTCGATGAAGTGTCATGGCAATCTTTTTTTATTGAAAAATCCGTTACTTTTTTTTTTTTTTTTAAAGATACGTAATAATGACGAATAGAGAGACATTGGCGTTTCGTGCCAACGGATATTGAAGTGCATGACTCTAAGAAATAAATGATCTTCGTATATTTTTTAAATAGATTTAAATATCATTTAAATAAACATGCTATATATGCTAATGTCGACGATGTTTACTTAGCCCTTCTTTAATTATTATTCAAGCCGTTTAGAGAACGAAATGCTTGAATAATTTGTAAGCGATTCCTCTTTATTCTCAAATTATATGGACAAACCGTACGGGGACTATTGAATTGCTTTGCATTGAATAAATTTTCTTTAATTTAACTATATGTTCATAATATAATTCTTTCGATCCGATATTTTCCGATACAATTTTATAACATTTTCGTTATGGATTCCTCATTGTTCCGAAGGAAAAGATTTCGGTTCTTATAAATTAACGTTTTATTGGATCGAATGAAAGCTAAATGAAATGTAATATAAAATTAAAAGATCAGATTTTTTAATTGACAAGCAATTGATATTGGAAAAAGAATTTTTAATCGTATATTTTAATATCGAAGATCAGTTATCAATTAGCTAGACGATAGCAGCTAATATTTGTAAATATTATTTTTGTCAAATTTAAATCTATTGTCAGTTTATAGAGAATAAATTTAAATCTTATGTGAATAGAAGAAACTATCGAGGACTTACAAAATCAAAATATCTATATTCTTAGCAAACTTTTATCTTGAAAATAATGTGTGCAACTGCTGCACCTTTCCTTCGTTTTATATATTAGTTTTTTTTTAATATTTGTTTGTGTCCAGTGGAAAGCAAGCAATATAACGTACCAATTTTCAATTTGAGTTAGAAGGAGATAGATTTGGACTGGTGCAACGACACTGCAATTACGCGTATAAAAAGCGTTCCATGTAGCAGTAGGACATTTTGTAACATCTTGCCGGAAGTTGAATAAATACTCCATTTTAATGTAAAGTTTTCCCCGGACAAATTCGTTCTTGTTTTTTTAATTAGCCTGAATAATGTATGGGAGAGAAGTGTAAGGCCAGCGTAATGATCAGCTTGAAAGACTGCTTGGATGAAAAAAGGAAAGGGGTGATTAGATGGGATTAGGAAAGAAAAGTTCGAGGGCAATGTAAGCGTGGGCAGTGCATGTGATATATGAGCAGTGAGAAATATCGAGCGAATGCAAGCAGTAAAATTAACCGAATGAATCACTGACATGGGGATCGTTGTTAACTAGTTTACAGATGTATCCTGCCGACTGATAGGGCATGGACTTCATAAAGCAGGTCGGCATCTCGCCGCTGTATGTACCGAACTGGTTGCACATCGTACTACGTGTGTGTGTAGTTGTGATATAGGCGTGAAAATATAATGTGTGCTCTGGAGTTGGGTGTAGCAGCCGCTTAAATGAAAATCTAAAATGAAATCATAAGTTGATGCCAATGGTGTCCAATGGCGGTCGAAGCTTTATCGCGCGTAGCAATCGATGTGATTGGTGAGAGATTAATTAGCAAATGATTGAATAAACAATGTTTATCATTGTTAAACGGGGCTTAAATGTATTTCAGTGACAAAGTCATTTTGTGTATTTTCAGTGGAGTAAGCAATTAATATCTTAATACTCGATACATTATATCGTCTTATGTATTTATAAAATTTTATAAAAATCTCTTCGTATTTTAAATCGGAGATTAATGGATCGATATTCTATTCATAATCAAATAGCTTAATTTAAAAAAAAAACTATGAATTGATTAGAAATTTGTATGTGATAATGTATCGGAATAATTTTCTTCTTTGCTGGAAAATATAATCGAATAATATAGGCATAAAAGAATTTGAAAACTTTTTATACTTCAGTACTTGGAATTCGAATAATTACGTTATATTTGAATTTCTTCATTTATTAACATTGAATTATTTAGTTTGAATTTTGACAAGCGTATGTAATAATTAATAAAAAATATTGCTATCCTAATAGATTCAAGACAATACGACGATGTTTTATTCGATAATTATATTATCAAAATAGACATTTGGAACAAAAACTTATCTTTTCATATTTTATTGCAGATAAAATTGTTATCTTATTATGGTATCACGTGAAAAATAATTTATTATTTACGATCAGTTTAGGAGCACAACTTTTAATATAAGAATTTTAAAAATTAATTCATTCAAAGATAAATAAAATTATATTGTTCAACTGAACGTAAAATGCTATTAAAATATTTCATTCTTATAAGAAATGCCAAGTATTATTTTGTTGTTTCAAGAATTTCAAGAATTTATCATTTTTTTTTTTTTTTTTATTATCTGTATCTTTTTGGTCATCTATTTTGTAGTAACGAGGCATGACAAAGAAATAAAATAACCAAGATATGATTCAACTTCTGAACAAAATAAAGAGGAAAATAAAACCTTCCTTTATCAAAATACAAGAGACAGTAATCGTTAATTTTCCTGATGCGAACTGATAAATTTGTAATAAAAATTTAAATAACGAATTCTTAAATTAATTTCCAGACGTTCGAGTGTTCACAACTTTTCATATATTTTCTAGTTTATCAATAGGATATTAAAAATATAAATAATTAAATATAGTTACGTCGTTTAATATAAAAAAGTAGATATGAAACTCGTGTATCATGGATAATTGATACATATATATATATTTATGTATTTGCGCGCGCGCCTGTGTGTGTGGCTGCGTGTGTATGGGCGCGCGCGCGCGTGTGTCACAAGTTCATTATCATAATGTATTTAAAAATATTGAGATTTCAAATTTCTATTTATATATGATTTTATGCAGATCATCATAGATACATGAAAACAGAAAAGTCACATCGAAACTTCGTTGTAGAAGCGCCATCTTCCGGTAAATAAATGAATTTATAACTTTTTAGCTTATAATGGTCAGAGTACAGAGAGTGATAAACGTAATAAATGATCGAGATCTGTTGTTCTGTTTGTAAATACGTGATTATTTCTAAATCGTAGTTATTTAAAATAGTTCATACTATAAAATTTGTAAACATGACTGCTAATACAATAAGCTAAATCATCGATAAATCGATTTAATCAATACTATATTGTTTAGCAACATGAATTTCTAAAAATTTCTAAAAAGTCATGGCTCATAAAAATCTTTCAGATTCGCATTTTATTTCGATTTTGCAGTTTACCTTAAACACCCCACTGCGTGTGAAAATTAAGACATTCGAATAATTTAAACAGAGTATATTTTTAAATGGATAGGTTCATAGCTTCAAGACTGTTTTTAAATTATACTTTTATTGAACAATGATGATAATTAACTAATAATAGCTAATACGAAGATAAGATATATCCTCATTGTTTATTATTATATATTTTTCATTCTTTTTTCCATTTATTCCGTACCTCTGTACATTTTATTTTATTATTTTTGTGATCAGATGTAGATAAACTTAGGATATTTATTATGAGCCCAACGTAGTTTAGCATAACAATTTTATTTTTATTTTATCTATTTTTCCAAGTCAGTAATAAAATTTATTTTTATAAAAGATTTGAAGCAAGAACTAATGATACCATTCAAGTCTCATATTACAGAAATTCCAAGTATTGTTATAGTTTTGAATGTTATAATATTATTTATTTTAAAATCTTTCGCTTATTAGATGTATTATGACAACAAAAATTCACATATTTTTAAGTCGATTAACTAAACCTTCCGATATATTTAAGAATATATTTAACTTTACGTAGAAATTATTAATTTCTAAAATCTATACTTGTAAGATGATTAAAAAATACAGAACGTATGTAAAATATTTATCGTATGTTTTATCGATTAGTGTGAAGTAAGTGAAAGAAACAAATGAAGATAATCAGATGTAATGATTATACGGTAAAATTACAAAAATTCCTAATTATTTTGAAAATAATTTACAGCGAATGATAGTATTTGTATGAATTTTTAGACCAATTTGTTCTGATAATTTATTTTTATAGTACCTTTGTTAAGTAAAGTACAAGATTTTTAATTAATTGTATTAATTAATTACAATGAAAATTATCATCCCAGTTTATTTTCATATAATTTAACATAATCCTTTATTTTAACATCAAAAAACAAGAAATCTTTATTGATAACAGATATTATCGATACGTGCATTTTCTTGTTTCATCTGATAATGATGTTTTTTTTACATTTCTTGATAGAAATCTAGAAAATTTTCGAAATTATTTTTTTTAAATAATCCGATATATAATAATACTAATAAAAATAATACTAATTTCGATTGGTTACAATTAAAAGGCTTTATAGATAATAGCATAAATACTTAATACAATTTTATTAGTAAGTCGTACAGGAATTTATGCTTTTTTTTTTACATATTAATCATAAAACTATTATTTATTTTTATAATTGTCATTGCTCAGGAACTTATGCTTACGAATCATAAATTAATGTCAATTGTATGCGGTTACTTGTTTGCGATTGTTTATATATGCGCAAATTTTTCTGACGATCGGTGATTTAGCGCTATCGTTATATGTTTACTTCTGATGAGTTAAATACTATTGTGAAAAATTCTAAAAGTTGTCATTAAAGATTGTTTATTTTAATTTGATACATTTTTCTCAATAACCACATCCTCTAAATAAAAAATGTTAATTGTATGTTATTGTGATGAAGATAAGGAACGTTAAGATTTTTTCGCGTTTCCTGAAATAGATGCTTTTTAATATTTGCTTTTACATTACTTCGTTTAATGGTTTGAAAATATTTTAAACATTAGCTTATGTTTGCCGGCGTTTTGCAGAAAATATTGGAAGAGCATATTATTGTTGAATCTAGGAAGTTCATTGCCAGGTGAAATGGTAATATGATACCTAGTTTATCATACGTCGACAAGGTTGAACTCTGTTATAATTGCTTAGGTTATTGATAATCTAAATAATTTTCATCTCTTCGCTTTAGCGTTGAATTATTTTCTACTTATCGCTTTGTTTTGTTGAGATATACATGTCGATCGGAACAACTCAGAGGCAAGATCTAAAATTATATAAGCTAGAATTATTATTACTTAATTACGTGAATTTAATTTAGATCGTCATTTTAAACAATATTAGCTATCATTATATTTACAGAATTAAATATTTATATTTTTAAATTATTTCAATTATTTCTTGTTTATTGTCAACATTTTCATTATCTATAAAAAGATATTCATCTTTATTTTAATAGAATATAGTGCTGTAGTAATATGAGGTTTTGGAATATATTTTAACGTATATTGCATTTTATTTCGTCCATTCCAATAAACATGTAATTATTATGTAATGCAATTGTTTATATAAAAAAAAAATCATTTATATCATTGGTTCAGAATTTCTTTTATTTTTAATAATAATTGAAATTGTAAGAGCTCCCGTGATTACGTAATAATGAAATTTTATTAGTAACTATTATTTGCATTGATATATTGATAAGAGAGTAAGTCTATTTATATCAGCAATATTTGCATATTAATTAGTAAAAGTGATATATCATTTATGTTTGTAATAAATGCAGTTGCAATATTTATTCTTTTATAATCGCTGTAAGAGCAGTTAATTTCAAGAAAATAAAATATAAATATCAATTTATAAATTAGAATGTATACATGAACGAAATCATGTATATGAGAACAAAGAGCATCTCATTTTTATAAAAGTATTACGAGCTAATAATCAACTAAACTAATAATTTAGCATTCGGTACTATTGTAGTATAAGTTTAAAGAATAATTTTTGTTTAAATTAGTCAACTTTCCATTGACTACAGTTTTTTTTTTAAATGAAATTAAAAATTTAATTAAAAAAAACAGGGTAAATATATCTGAGCCACTTCTTTTTGTTATATTGATATCGTTTCGTTTTAAATATATCAATAAAGAAACTATATGTTGGAAAATGATTGCTTTATCAAAAGTATCCACAAATAAAATAAAAAGTGTATAACGCATTAAAACTTTATTTCTCGTACGTTAAAATCGTAATTTTTCATTTCTAATTTTCTGATAATCTAATTTTTAATTATTTATCTGTATTTGGTCTATGTAATTTCAATGTAATTAAATATCTTTATTTCGCATCAAAACAAATCGATAAAAATAATTGTGTTTACGATTTTCCATATAACAAACTGACAACGAAAAAATATTTTTCATCATTCATCCCAATACTTTCGTTCACTTTTCATTTGAATTTAGACATTTTCAATTACTGCGAGATTACTTAATAGCGTAAATTTGTTTATGTCATTTTTTGCATAAAATTTTATTTTATGATTTCAGATAATAATAAAAATGAAAAAATAGTTAAATAAAGTGCAACATATATATATATATATAAATATTTCAATACTATTAAATTGATTGTATTGAAGAATTTATCAATTAAAAAATGATAATATATAATATATTATATTACTGCAAAAGCAGTGATACAGTTATGGATGATAAAATTTTTAAATTTAATTTAATCGAAATGAATTTTACAGCGGAAATACAAGTGTTGAAATTAATGTAATATTTTTTGTTTATATTTAGAGACAATAATTCGCCCAATTTAAAGCTAATGTCAACTTTATAATTTTATATTTTTCATAACGTATATTTTATTTGATAAATAAATGCACATCTGCAAGTATATTTTAATTTAAAATATTTTTCTGGTTTTTAGTTTCCTGTTAATGGAAAAATTGACATTAACGGTTTTCTTTTATTCGTATTATCTGCTTAAACGTATTTCAATATAAACAATTCGTTTCAAATATACGCATATATAACTAAACACTTTTTAATTATAATTATTGCAAAATTAGATTGATATTTTAAAAATTAAATTACTGATCATGCATTTCCTTTATGTTTTATTTGATAAAAAAGATCTTCGAGTAATTAATAAATTTGAAATCATATGATAATTCTGCATTAATATATTTGTGTATGTGTGTCTGTGCTCGCGTTAATGGATGCAGAAGAGTTAAAGTATTTAAAAACTATTCAATAACTTTTGTTCTAACTAAAGTAATTTTATTTATGTTATGTTGAATTAAACTTCAAGATGTACAATGTGATTCGTCACAAACCTTTAACTATGTTGTTATCTTGCAAAGTATATGTGATTCACTTATACGTTGAAAAATTTTTTCTTTTCATTATGATGTAAGTAATTAATTATTGATAAAGTTGTAAGGGCATTTTCACCTACATGAAATATGACAAACTTACTGGAAAATTATAAAATCAACGCTTTTTATGTAAAACGGAGAAACGAGCTTCTAAAGAAATTTTATTTAAGCAAAAGTCTTTATAGTCTTTAAAAGTCCTAGCGATTAAGCAATTAAATGAAAATTGTCGCTTTTCAGGCACCTATTTCTTCATGTTCCTATAAAATATATCAAATACATATATATATATATATATATAATATTCTATTTCTCATAAGACTTAATTGTAATGTATACTTTAGTATCGTATTACGTAAGTTAAAATTCAATGCACGACCATGAAATATTTTGTTTATTCATAACAAATAATGCTTTAAAGTGCGTAAGATAATAATTATGCATTCTAGAAATGAAAAATGTATTATTATATGGACGTCGATACATTTGATTGTTGATTTATATCGAAATTATAGCACGACTGGCACATGGTATATTGTCTATTTTATCGATGTGCAATTAAATTGTTTATGATATTGATTATGATTTTAGCATTGTATTATTGTTGTTAATCTTCAAGTGAACAATTTTATAAACTGGTTGTTATATGCGGTGCCTATCATAATATTAAATGAAATTGGCGTTTCATAATAAAATTGATTTAAATTTCATTTTCCAGTTCCAGTGAGAGAGAGAATCGAAAAAAAAATCTCTGTTGTATAACATGGATAGTTATTCGCAATATCTATTTATATATTTGGATGAATCTTGATGACAGACATTCGCTAAAAGCTTTATTGTTTATTTAAATCTATTTGCTTGTTTGTTTTTGTTTTTTTCAACAATAACGTAAACAAAATAAGAATGAAAATTTCCCAATCTCATATTATTTACGTAGAATTTACATTTATAATTAATATGATACGTAATATATAATGCAATGTATAATTGATATATATATATATATATTTGTGATTTATAATGAAGCGCAACATAATGAAACGTAGAATGAATCGCCATTTATTTATTAATTATGCCATCTCTTATTTGCGTCATATCAAATCATTGACCGAGATGAAGCGAATATTTCGTATTAAAGTCATATATTGTTGAACACGGTGAGGGATATTAACTAAAAAAAAAAAGAAATTATTTCACCTACCTCCAACATATATATAATGCCGTATTAAGTAAATGAAATTGTAATTTTGAATGAATATCGCGCGCACTTTTATCATTGAGCGCTGTTTACGTCTTGTTGGCCATCTTATTAATTGTGGCAGGAAATTTAAATTTGAAATGATATTTTGCGGGAATCGTTGCTTTGGCTGCGCTGTTACACGGATTTCCTGAGGCTTCGCTCTACAAAACTTATTTCGCGTGTCTGCTACGTATGTTACGCGCTTATAAATATTATAATTCATACAAAAGTGACAATTCAAACTTTCGGAATTCTTATTCTTTCACAAAGTGCTCGCTCGTGTATTAACTTGCGACATTCATTATCTCGAGTGTACGCCTCACGCACAAGAGCGCGGGACACACACGTATGATCCGAAGGAATATTTTTAGAATGAAAATCGGCTTTCCTGCGATTTGCATGTCTTAAAACTCGGTAAGCACGTCCTTTGAAAGCATTGAGCCAAGCCTTTGGTATGCAAAGTGTCGGGAAGATATGCGAAAGGCAAGAGAAGGAGACGACAGAGCGTACGCCACGACAATCCAGGGGATTTGAAACCGAAAGTTTAGATTATCGTTTCGCGTATTATTATTATTATTATTATAAATATTATAAATAAATCGGGAGGCGAAGCCAGCATCGCTGCAAATAGACAGGAAAAGATTGTAGGCAAAGATTCCCGATCGGCGATTATAATCTCGAATCCGAAATAATTCCGAATAAAAAGTACTCTCGAATCCTGGGTAACGAGCAGCCTCTGTGAATGCAAATGAAGAAGCTGTCCGGGGCTCGGGGGAGGAATCGCCTCGTCAAGCCCCGGGGAACCAGGAGCTTCGGCCGGGAGATTCTTGTTGGCTTGGAGCTCCCAACTCCCCGGGAGGACTCGAGTGTCGTGGGGGGAGGTAAGGCGGGGGGGTGGCGGGAGAGGCCACGGCGCCCTCCACTCCATGCCAAGGACAAGGCTCGGGGAGTCCCGGTGGCTCTAAACCTAGGGTGGCCTCACCTCCACGACCGCCTTGAGCCGCTTGGCTGGACTCGCGGTGCCCGGCGACAGGGCCATCATCCTCGGCAGGTCCTCGAGCAGCATCGCCTCGGCGGACTCACTCGCACTCGCGCGCTGCATCACCAAGAGCCTCGGGATAAGTCGCGCGACCTACTGGCGAGCTACTGGCGCCGCCACGAGACGACGAGGCTGGCCGTGCGGCCGCAATCTCGGAGTTTGTCGGCGATTTCTCCCGTCAGTGCGAGCGCGAGGGAGTGATGACGCTCGTCGGAGATGCTCTATACCGGTGAAAGGAACCGGCGGGAAGATTTTCGAATTTCGTCGGTTGGCGCGTGCGCGAGGAGGGCGGAGGGGTTGGCACGCGCGGCCCTCCTCGCTCCACCTCCGTCCCGCGGAGCCGGCCAGATAAGCGAGGCCGATGTGCCGCGGTGGCCTTCGTACGGAAGGAGTCACGAACCCGGGGCGTGACCGAGCGCTAACGAGCGATACCGAGCTTTTGGAAGCGCCGTCGCGGCGGCGCCCTCGGACGACCTTCTTTGAATTTTCGGCCGCGCACTTTGACTTGCCAGTCGAAGATGGTGGCGGGGGGGGGGGG